>WSYH01007910.1:6238-31200 GCA_036426205.1 Ascaphus truei | reverse complement strand
GCACTGCAGCTGTGTCCCTGAACATAACTCACTGCTAAAGGGCAAAGTCCCTAACTGCAGGGGCCTTCCTCACAGCAGCCACAAACTCAAACAATGTGTCAGGGCCTAGCTGGGGGCTAGGGGATTCCTCTGGCCTAGTGCAGGGGCTACTGGCCTCCCTGCACCTATACCCTCCCCTGTCTGAGTCCCAGCTCCTACTCACTCTTCCTGTGCAGAGCGCAACAATGTATATCTCCTTCAGGGGAAACTGTCTGTCCCATTGGCTCCCTGGGGCCAGCTGGGCTCCAGCCCCTGATGCTGCTGGGAGTTGTAGTCCTCCATGGCCTTCTTTAGCATTGGGGTACGTGCGCGATCTCCACTGCGCAAATCTATAATGGCCGCCGCCGCCGCACTCAACTGCGCATGCGCGACTCTGAGCAGGCCCTGAGTTACGGAGCGCCACTCCATTTGAAATGCTTATATTAGCTATTGACTCTATAGATAGAGCACCACACAGTCTCTTATAAACGGCATTTCATGGCTACAGCACCGTCCCATCCTGTATTGTATTTTTCCTTGGTCTTGTTTATAAGCTTACATGTTTTCTTCTTCCCTTTTTGTAACTGTGAAGCGCTGAGAGTCCCATTGGGAGAAAAGCACTATATAAATAAAGTTATTATTACATTGGTGATAACAGCCAAATACTTCAAACCAGTGCAGCCCTCTTTCCTATGGCTCTAGACTAGTAACTACTGGTACTGCACACACCTGTTGGCTCAGGAAGATCTGGACCTCCGCTAGCTGGGAGCCTGGGGTAATAGTAACAATATGGGCAGCGCCTCCACTTACCCAGGATCCCCAATAAGCGAGATTCCCCTAGGCAAGAACAATAGCAACACACATCAGATTGTAACGGTTTACTACTAAGCATTGATGAAACCTTATCTTATAGTTATGGCAATAACACACCTATGACACAAGATATAGTATTAACCCTTGACATGCAATATAACACCTGTGGCTCGGCCACTCTCATTAGGAGGAATGTCACTGTCCCATCACCGCGTGCCCCACACCGTGTCCTTATGAAATATAGATAATTATATAAGCTCAGTTCCTTGGTCACTCCACCCAGTGACCCCAAAGAGTCTTTCCCAAGGCGGGATCAGCGCCTATTTGTACCGGTGTTGGTGCACTTTAGTAAATACCTTCCGGTCACGGGGGTGACCGGCAACAACTTCAAAAAGGATCCGCCTATCCAGCGCAGTCTCTCACACGTGGATAATGCACAGCAGCCTGGGCCCAAACGACTGTCACCACCGCAGCTCCGCAACACTGTGTCCCTATCTGTCTATGCAGTAAGGTTAGGTGTCGCTACCAATATAGGGCGTCCCTGCAGCACCACAAGCTATGGTGACTCAGGGAATACACTGGGGCCTGAGGGGAAATCTGGCCTACGCAGGTGGGTCACTGACCCCCTGCACACACACTACCTCTCCCCTTGCTTCTCTGGTGCCCTCTGACTAGCGTGGTCTCTCCCCACGCTTCCCTTTCCTGCCTCTCGCAATTCCTGCGTTCTCATTCGCTCCCTGGCGTCAGGTGACTTCGCTGAGGCTCTTGGGGGTTGAAGTTACTTGCTGAGCCTCTTTTTGATTGGCCAGCCATTCGCGCGCTTTGCACTGCGCATGCGCGAACTCTCTCCGCTCTGACAGTCGCTCCTGACTATTGCGCAACAACATGGCGGCGCCCTGTGCTGCCGAGCCGCTGCGGAACCTTCCAAACACTCCCTGCAGAGACACGCTGCAGCGAAGGCAGAAGCAAACTGAGACATCCCTACACCAGAATTAACCTACACAGACACACAATAACACACAATGATGAAGGGAGATACTGCCCACAGAACCAATACCCACCATGAAGAGGGAGAGTAATGCACATGAACACAATCAACACACAATGATGAAGGGAGATACTGCCACAGACACACATAAATACCACCACAATATGATGAAGGGAGATACGCCAGACAACACAATAACCACCACTGAAGAAGGGAGAGTACTGCACACAGACACCAACTAACATACACCCATGAAGAAGGAAGCAGTACTGAGGGTGCCAGGTGGCTTGTCAAAATTACGGACAAATGGTGAAAGGTGCGACAACGCGACCGAGAATCGTTGGGGTGGGAAGAATGTATTTATAAATGACTTGAGTTACGTATTTTTTCTAAATTTCACTCCAAGTATTCACCAATTTGCACCAATTATATTCTGTTTGGTAAAAATCTGGGGAGGGGGCTTGGGGGGGGAGTGGGGTGGGAGGGAGGGGTGTGGGAGGGAGTGGGTTGTGGGAGGAGTTGCCCTTCCAGGATTATCTTTAGGCAATAGATATTGAAATAGTGCAAATTGGATGCACGCTTGGAGTGAAATTTAGAACAATGAAGTAATGTTCAGATCATTTAAAATAACTAACTCAACAATCACCTCCCATGCAGGTCATGGAAGAGCAGACGTAGCACAACCTCCATCCTCTCTCTCCCCTTATCCGATCCAACCGACCACCCAGACCTAACGTCCACCCAGCTCCCTCATCCGAGAACAATAAGCCAGGCGCAGCGCGAAACCCAAGACGACGGACCTGAGCAGGCCCAAAAAACACCGCAAAAGAGCCGCGCGCAAGCCCCCGCCAGAAGCCGCGCGGGGCCCCCGCACGGCAGCCGCGCGAAGAACCCGCACGGGATCGCGAAGCCCCCCGCCCGGCAGCACGAGCGAAGACAACCGAAAGGAAGCCAGCGGCGCGCCCCGCCCCGGCACAGAGAGAGCACCGGCCGGGAAGAGAGCAGCACCCGCAAGGAGCGCTAGCAGACCCCCCCGGCAGCGGCGCAGCCCCCCGCACGGAGACCTGTCGGCAGCCACACGACACTGGCATCCCTCGAGCAGCTCGCCCGCCCTTCACAGAGCAGCCCCAAGCAATGAAGGAGCAGGAAGCCCAAGCCGGGCAGCGGACCCAGACTAGGGCAGGCGAGCGCAGACCCCGCCATAATCACGCGCACCCACAGCCCGGCGAGGGGCGCGCAGACCAACCAAGCACGGCAGACGCTGCGCAGGACCCGCCGGACGGAAGAAAGTAGCACATCCATCCCGGCAGCCCTTATGTCTCATCTCCCCGCCCTTCAGACATCAAGAAAACCATACATTAACAGGCGCTCGTAAGCCCCATCCCTAATCCTCCATCACCCCATCCCTCCTTAGGGCTCTCTCATAACCCCTCCTTCTCATCCCTCTAACGCCCTCCCTTCATTCTCTTCATCTTCCAAACGGAAAGACCCCAGAAACGGATCCAAGAAATAATAGACAGTGTGGTTCAAGCTCCAGATACGGTCATGGTGCGACCCCCACGGCACAGCCGTCGTGCCATGCTGCGGACTCCACCCATCGCACCGACCGCACGTCGTGCCATGTGCGACTCCCACACTGACACAGACGTCGGGCCATGGTGCGACTCCCCCACGGCACAGACGTCGTGCCAGGTGGCGACTCCCCCCACACAGCACGTCGTGCCATTGGAATCCCCCACGGCACAGCAGTCGTGCCAAGCAATGGTGCGCATCCCCCCGGCACAGCACGTCGTGCCAGGTGGCGACTCCCCCACGACACAGCACATCGTCATGGTGCGACTACAAACCCCCAAAGGCACAGCACGTCGTGCCATGGTGCGACTCCCCCACGGCACAGCACGTCGTGCCATGGTGCGACTCCCCCACGACACAGCACGTCGTGCCATGGTGCGACTCCCCCACGGCACAGCACGTCGTGCCATGGTGCGACTCCCCCACTCGCTACAGGCACAGCCCGTCGTGCCATGGTGCGAGCCCCCCACGGCAAAGCACGTTGTGCATGGTGTGACTCCCCCACGACACGCACGTCGTGCCATGGTGCGACTCACGCCACGGACAAACACGTCGTGCCATGGTGCGACTCCCCATGCAACAGCACGTCGTGCCATGGTGCGACTCCCCCACGGCACAGCACGTCGGACATGGTGCGCTCCCCCCGGCACAGCACGTCGTCTCATGGTGCGACTCCCCACGACACAGCACGTCGTGCCATGTGTGCGACTCCCCACGCCCCAAGCACGTACGTTGCCATGGTGCGACTCCCCCACGGCACAGACGCCTTCGCTGCCATGGTGCGACTCCCCCACGAACAGCACGTCGTGCCATGGTGCGACTCCCCCACGACACCGACGTCGTGCCATGGTGCGACTCCCCCCACGGCATCAGCAAGCTGCTGTCTGGTGCGACTCCAACAAACAGAGAAAAGCAGGAGGGACAACCTCCCGCGGCTAGCATTCTCCTCCTTTTCCGTGCTCACTAACGCGTGACTGCCCCACGCCAATGGTAGCGACCGCGCACACGAACCAGCACGTCGTGCAGATGGTGCGACTACCAAGACACGCCACAGTAGGCCATGGTGCGACCTCCCACGCACAGACGTGTGAATGGTGAGACTGAACCAACGGCCACAGCAGTCGGGGCCATGGTGCGACTACACCAAGAAACACGAACGTCGTGACATGGTGACGATCCCCCAGGCACAGCACGTACGTGCCATGGTCGACTACACAGGGATCAGCAGCACGTGTTTGAAATGGTGAGACTCCCCCACGGCAAGAAGAGTGCAAGGTGCGACTCCACCACGGACGCACGTAGTTGCCATGGTCGACCCCCAGACACAGCAAGTGTGAAATGGATGCGATCCCCAACGACACAGCACGTAGTGGCCATGGGCGACTACACACGGCACAGCACGCGTTGTGCCAGATGGTGAGAATCCCCCAGGATCAGAACGTGGCCATGGTGCGACTCCCCAACGGCACAGCAGTCGTGCCATGGAGCGACTCCCAACGAAACAGCACGTGCATGCCATGGTGCGACACACACCCCACGGCATAGCAAGACTCGTGCATGGTGGACTCCAACGGCCACAGACGTCGGCCATGGTGCTGCGACTCCCCCAAGGAACAGCACGTCGTGCCATGGTGCGACTCCCACACGACACGCACGTCGTTCCATGGTGGCGACGCACCCCACGGGCACAGCCGTCGTGAAATGGTGTACTCCCACCGACACAGAGGCGTGGCCATGGTCACACACGCACTCCCCCACGGCCACAGAAAGTCGTGACTGTGCGATGCGAATCACACGGACAGCACGTCGTGGCAATGGTGCGACTTCACCCACGGCTCAGCACGTTCGTGCCATGGTTGCGATCCCCCACGGGCAAGCACGTGTGACATCCCCGGTGCGGATCCCCCACGACAGAACGCAAGTCGTTGCCCTGTGAGAATCCCCACGGCACAGCAAGTCGGGCCATGGTGCGACCCCCAGGCACAGCACGTCGTGCCATTTAGCATAACGGGTGGGTGAGGACCCAGGGTTCTTTCGCAGTGATAGCACGTCCTGGCCCAACGTTCCGCACGCGCCTATGAGGCTGAAAGATGAACAGAGTAACAGAGCTCACAGGTAACATGCCCGGGGGGTCCACTCGATGTTGGGGTAGAAATGTGGGGGGTCACACTCCCAGAGACACTGACCCTGGTGTGGCCTCCCCACAGACAGTACGCAGGTGCTAGTTGTGTGACACGGGGTCCCCAGGTCAGGGGCTTAATGTCGGCAATTCTCCTGCCCAACG
The DNA here is from genome assembly GCA_036426205.1 of Ascaphus truei. Lineage (NCBI taxonomy): Eukaryota > Metazoa > Chordata > Amphibia > Anura > Ascaphidae > Ascaphus > Ascaphus truei. Next base: position 25,525 of record WSYH01007910.1, on the reverse strand, counting down.
TTCCAAACCTTTCAAAGGGGGGAGGCGAAGGGTTCTCCCCCCGATGGTTGCTCGCGGGGAGAAAAGCAAAAAAAGGAGGACCAAGTCTCTATGGGAGGGAAGAATGGGGCCCCACGTGTCCCTGAAGTATCCAGCAGGGCACTGGCCCCGTTACTTGCACCTTTCCCTGCACTGCTGTTACTTGCTGGGACAGCGGGTGGACTAATAACCATGTCACAATTAACAGGACCCAACAGGCTCAACCACACAACAGAACAAATACACACATGACAAAACATAACAAATCACACACGGACAAACAGAACATAAGCACGACAAAACAAGAACAGGACAAACAGAACAAATACACGCAGCGACACAGGCGAGGAAACAGGCAGGAACGGGCAGGACAATGCAGGACACAGGCAGGAGACAGGCAGGGACAGCAGAAAGGGACAGGAATGCAGGAAGGCGGAACACAGGCAGAGCACAGGCAGGGACACAGGCCAGACAGGGACACACAGAGCAGGACACAGGCAGGACACAGGAACAGCAACAAGGAAGGAAACCTCTCTCTGCCTCGAATGCTTTTCTCCACACTCTTTGGCCTCAACCCCCAGGATTACTGGAAACACTCCGCCACAGATTGTGAGGCGGCGGTGTTACTGTGAGGTGGGGGGTGAGCGGGGGACTGATCTTGATGTCGTGTCGTAGTGGATTGAGGCGGCCGGGGGGAGGGTTGGGGTGGGGGGTTTTTGGGAAGCGGGAGGGCGCTAGGTGTGTGGTGAGTGGGTGTCGCGCGAATGGTCAGTGTGTCGGTTGCGTAGGGTCGGGTAGAGGAGTGGGGTGTTGGGGAGAGTGGGGCGGGTGGAGTGAGGAGGCGGGGCGGGGCTGGTGAGGGAGGCGGGACGGCGTGGGCGCAGGGTGTGAGGTGTGGCGGTGGGGGTGAAAGGAGAGGCGGGGCGGAGCGCCGGTGAACAGAGAGGCAGGTGATGACAGGCAGGGCGGGAGAGGGGGCGGTGGGTTGAATGGCACGAGGGGAGGGCGGGCGGCGGGGAAACGGCAAGAGGCGGCGGGAGGGCGGCGCAGGAGGCGGTGTGGGATGCAAGGCAGGGGGAGAAGGGCGGGCACGGGTGAGAAAGGCAAGAGGGGGGCGGAGAGGGTGATGAAGGGCAGAGGCAACGGGCGGGCGGATCCGCGGTGGGTGAAAGGCAGAAGCGGAAGGGCGGACGAGGGTGGGGTGAAGGCAGAGCGGGACGACGGCGGACAGGCGACAGGGTGGGTGTGAAAAAAAAACAAGAGGCGGAAGGCGTGTGGCGTGTGGGTTGTCAAAGGAGGGGCAGAGGGCAGTGGGGAACCAGGCACCGGGACGGGGAGGGCGGAAGGGGGCACGGAAGATGAGGGGGGCGTGTCAGGTGGGGTGAAGGCAGGGCGCGGGCGGCGGATGGGGCCAGGGGTGGCAGGTGGGTTGGAAGGCAGAGGAGGGTGGGTGTTGGGTAGGTGAAAGGCAGAGATGGGAGGGCGGGCGTCGGGTGGGTGAAAGGCAGGTTCGGGGGGCGGAAAGGCGGGGGGGTGAAGGCAGGAAGGCAGGGCGGGAGGTGGAAAGGCGGGGCAGGGGGGGCAGAAAGAACGCAGGGGTGGGGGGAGAGAATGAGAGTAGAACAGAGAGAGAGAGAGGGGAGACAAGGGAAGCGCAGCAAGAAAAGAGCCTCACCAGGAGCAATAAGAGACGGTCAGAAGCAGAAACCGGAGGGAGGGAAACAGGCTAATGAGGAGACAATAATGCGATAATCCAGAAGTGGCAGGAGCAAACAATGGCAGAGCTGCGTAGAGAGGACCAAGGAAGAGGATAGTGAGGGGTGGAAGGGAGGGGCGGCGGGGGGCGGCACAGGGCAGGGGGAGGTGGGAGGAGGCCTGAGGAGGCGAGGCGGAGAAGGCGGGGGGAGAAGGCGGGGGAGAGAAGGGGGGGAGAAGGGTTGGGGAGAAGGAGGGGGGGCGGGGGGGGCAGGCAGGGGCGGGGGGGAGGCAGGGCGGGGGAAGAGGGGTGGGGGGAAATGCAGGGGGGGGGCGAGAGCTTTGTGACAGGCTATGAATAATACACACCAAATATAACTGGGTTGAACTGAACGAGACTTAGATATGATAAAATATAATTTATTCCTTGAAAAAGGTGAACACACGAGATATACAAATAACAGACAAAATATGGACACTCACTTAAGATGGAAATGATGAAGCAGTCATAATTCTGGACTGGCAGTTCATACAGCAATCTTCAAAATCATCAAGACACGAAAGACATGAAGGACACTAGCCATAGGCTGAGCCTGGTTCTTATACAATTATTTCCCATTGAACACAACCTAAACCTAGCCCCTCTCATAAATCAGTGGTGAGGTTGACAGTTTTCCTCAGAGTAAAACTCCTCCCACCCAAGGACGTTTAAAAACTGCTTTTTCTTTCTAAATAACTTCATAACTTCAGTTAAGTAGTACTTACTGGTACGCGAGACATATTAATACATTCCGGCACGCATGACGCTCCCAATAAGACTAAATATTACCGTGTAATACTAAAATTAAGAGGGATATTAATATCTGTCTCTTAGTACCGGCGAGACATCATGTGTCTGTAATCATTATTTGCGGCTCGGTCCCCCGGTTACACATATGTAACTCTTAGCATGTTCAGCCGAGGACATCTCATAATATTCTTATATTTAATAAGGTCACTCATTCTGATATCTCCTTGTGTAACCGCACCCCTGGCCCCATCAAGAAATCCTTTGAAGCAGGCTGTGGGTAGTGAACATTTGTCCCTGGTGCTATATTTCACACCCAATGCCCCAGACCTCCTGTCCTAGCTGTCTCCCAGCAATATACCCTTGGCCTGCAAATTAGGTATTAACATACGGTACACTAAAAAACCCCTCTGTACTTTTCACACCCACTTCAATCAAGCCTTTTGAAGCCCAGATATTTCTGATAAGACACACCACATTTGTATTTTCATAAACTGTAGCTCATTAACCCCTTAAGCCCCAGTGTGTGTGGTGCAGACACTGTCACAGAAACAATACATTTATACAGGGGAATAAACAGTTGGATGGCTGAAGCAAGGCAAAACCACATTACTGGACCCCAGTCTAGTTAACCCCTTGCTTCCCAGGTGAGAGTAGAGGGTGACCAAATGGGGTGTAACCCCTTTAATCCCGGGCCAAATCCCCTCTCTCTTGACAGGGGTAAGTCAGGGGATCGGGTGTCACTGTGTGTGTCACTATCAGTGTGTCAGTCACTGTGTGTGTCAGTGTGTCTGTCACTGTGTGTGTCAGTGTGTCTGTCACAGTGTGTCTGTCACTGTGTGTGTCAGTGTGTCTGTCACAGTGTGTCTGTAACTGTGTGTGTCAGTGTGTCTGTCACAGTGTGTGTCAGTGTGTCTGTCACAGTGTGTCTGTCACTGTGTGTGTCAGTGTGTGTGTGTCACTGTGTGTGTGTCACTGTGTGTGTCGGGGGGCAAAAACAGAGCTGTGGGGCAAAAACGGAGCTGTGGGGCAAAAACGGAGCTGGGGGGGGCAAAAACTGAGCTGGGGGGCAAAAACGGAGCTGGGGGGGCAAAAAACGGTCTGGGGGGGCAAAAACTTACACGTCTCAGTTAAGCCCCCCACCCCCAGCAGCAACAGCCGACACCACCACCACCACCACCACCAGGGAGCATCTCCTCACCTCAGGCGGCAGCAGCATGCCCAGGGGTTGTAGACCCCTGGGTTAGAGCACACCGGCCAATGAGAGCCGTGGGGGGGCGGGACACACGAGGGGGAAGCGAGACACACCGGCCAATGAGAGCCGTCTACAGGGACGCACAAACAACACTTTGAGTTTTATATATATGTAACCCTGCTTCCTATCGCTAGCAAGCCGCTACTATGTGCTGTGTCACCTGTAGGCTCACAGGGCCTAAGGTGAGAATGGTAGTGTGCAAAAAACCAGGCGCTTACCTCAGATTAGAAACAAAAGTGTGCTTACAGTAAAGCGGTCAATTCGACAATAGCTCTCTTACAAATACTTGGAGCAAACAGTAGGATCCCTTCAGCTTCAACCCCAGAAAAGGGTTAATCCAGAGCCCTTATAGAAACATGGGAACAAACAAACAATGGGGGGAGCATGGGATTAGAAAGACATATACAATAATAATGGTGATGAATATTGACAGTAGTTCCAAAGGTGGGGGGCGGGTTGTAAATATAATAATACTTACACGGCCATGTGTAAGCAACCACAATTAGTGATCACCTCCTTGAGGGCGAGCTGTGCCTCTCCCAGCTAGATATAGCTGTATGTTGATAGGGTTAGGGGAAATTATATATAATCTATAAGGCTATACTCACACGGCCCTGTGTGAGCTGGTGTAGAAATTGGTTACTTTGGGGTTAAATTTAACCCATCCACATCTATTCGTCACGTAATGGGGTTTTCTCCAGAGTATCCACAGGGCAGACACGAAAATCAGTGTAACTCCCAGGCGTCAGCCAGGCTCTCCCCCCAGGTGTTCATGATGTGGGGGGGGGGGGGGGGGGGGGTTTGGGATGAGAAAAAACGAGTGAGGCACGGTCCCAGTTAAATATTCACAAGAAATCGCATTTATTAATTAAAACAGCAAAGGGACTCACATACATATAGAATGGACCCCTGGCCTCCTCACGCAGTCCAGGATCGAGTTTGAGCAGCTTTGTCGCGCCTTCCCGCGCCGGGATGCGGAAGAAAAACTATCTGCTGGGCTGCAAAAATGCTCCACGTCTGACTGCGGAAGCCTCATGAGTCAAAAAAATCTTCTGGTGGTTTAGAGCTACTGTACGCGTTTCGTCGCACATAGACTTCCTCAGCTGCAAATTCATCACACATTATTATTGTATATGTCTTTCTAATCATGCTCCCCATTGTTTGTTGTTCACAGGGCCACGTCTCTGCCACGGAGAGCCTGGGGTTACTCGTGCAAATATATATTGGGTTGCAGAGCCGCCACCTGCGATGGCTCCCACCGAGGTGGGAGTGGTTCCTCGCAGGAATATACATTTATCACTCCACAACGTAGGAAAAACAATCAGGACTTTACTGGCAGGCCATATCGTACACATATGCACATATATATCAAACCTCTTGCTCCTACTATAATCCCTACGCTCACGCACATTTTTAACTCCTCCCTCTGCTCTGGAACCTTTCCATCCCCCTTCAAACATGCAAGCTTGACCCTACCTGTCAAAAAACAGCTCAAGCTTGACCCTACCTGTCTTTCTAACTATGGCCTGTCTCCTCCTGCCTTTTGCCTCTCTAAACCCTTGACGTTTGTATTCGCTCGCTTGCCCATTTTCTCAACACCTATTCTCTCCTAGACCTCTACAATCTGGCTTCGCACTGCTCACCCCCACGGAAACAGCCTACTAAAATAATACGACCTCCAGATGCCAAAACAGAGAGTCATTACACTCTGTCATATTAATCGACCTTCTGCAGCATTTGACACCATGGACCACCCTCTCTCCTTCACATTTCCATACTCTTGGCATTGGAACAAGCTCATACTGGATCTCATCCTACCTCTCCCATCATACTTTCAGGTCTCTTCTGCTAATACCTCCTCCTCCTCATGGACCTCTCTGGGGGGGTACCCCAGGGCTCTGTCCTGGGACCTCTCCTTTTCTCTGTATACAATCTCTCTAGTGGCACCTATAAAACATCTTTTGGGTTTTATTATCACCTCTATGCTGACGACACACAAATATATTTCTCAACACCCGACCTTACACCTGCTGTACAAACCAAAGTTTTGAATGTCTCTCTGCCTATATCTCCGGATGGCCCTCCGCCCCGCCTTAAACTCAACATGTGCTAAAACAGAGCTCTCATACTTCCTCCCAAACCTGGCCCTACTACCTCCTTCCACATATCTGTTGGAACTACGATCATTACACCCAGGAGCCCAAGCACGCTGCCTTGGGGTCACACTCGACTCCTCTCTCAATTTGCCCCATCACATTCAAAACCTTTCTAAAACTGTCGCTTTTACCACCGCAATATAATAAAAGATACGCCCTTTCCTCTGTTGCTCGACTGCTAAAACTCTGACTCAGGCCCTCATTCTCTCCTGTCTTGATACTGTAACCTCTGCTGTCCGGCCTTCCTGCCTCTCACCTGTCTCCCCTACAAATCCTAAACGCTGCTGCCAAAATCAATCTACTCTTTCCTAGATCTGGCTCCAGCATCTCCTCATGAAATCCTCTCCGGCTTCGATCAAATTTTGCATCTCACACTCCATTCTCTCCTCACTTTTAAAGCTTTACACTCTTCTGCCCTCCTTATACTCTCAGCCTAATTTCTCGTTATGCACCATCCAGACTCTTGCGTTCTTCTCAAGGATGTCTCTTTCTACCCTTTGTATCTAAAGCCCTCTCGTCTTAAACCTTTTCTGACTGCCCCTCACTCTGGAAGCCCTTCCCCTCAGTACCTGACTAGCACCCTCTCTATCCACCTTTAAGACCCACCACTTAAGACCAACTTGCTTAAAGAAGACTATGAATAGCACTGGGCTATTCTGAACACATGGCACATAAAGCTTGGCCCCTGCAGACAGACTTACCAGAACTCCCTCCACGTCTCTGTACGTTCTCTACCTACCAATTAGACTGTAAGCTCCATCAGGGCAGGGATCCTCTTCGTTAATGTTACTTTATGTTAAAGCACTTATTCTATGATTGTTATTTATATTATCCGTGATTTATTGTTATTACCACATGTATTACTGCTGTGAAGCGCTATGTACATTAATGGCGCTATATAATAAAAGACATACAATACAACAATACAAACAAACCGGTGTTCCTCCCTAGAGGAGACACTATACACGGCGTCGCGCAGGACGCTACCTCACCTCCACTGAGATGATCCACCCAGTGGTCCGTAACCCCACACAGTATTACCCCACCCGAGTGGGAAGGAAGTGTGACTGCGCAGCCACTATGTCCCGTGTGAATTGATAGTAATCGTTGGTGACTGTAGGTTACCTGAGGGCACTCGGTGCCCGGACCTGCCAAGGAACTTACAAAGGATCCCGGCACCGACTGTACACCGGAACTACCGTACGGGGCGATCCCAACCTGGCCGGATGCAGCAAGATGCAGCAACAGCAAAGGTCTGAGCCCAAACCTCTGCACGGACGCGCAGCTTCTGCCTGTGTCCCTATCTGGCTCTAGACGTAAGTGGTAGGGTCCCTAACCTGAGGGCTGTCCCTGACCAACACTCATAATAACTGGGTGGCTCAGGGCTTATCTCGGGCCTTAGGGGCTGCTGGCCTAGTGCAGGGAGTCACTGACTCCTGCACCTTCCTCCTTCCCGGCTTCTCCGCTCCAACTATAGCGTGCTGCAAGCCCGCAAAATGGTATCTCTTTGCTCTGCAGGGTCATCCTCCCACCCATTGGCTCCCTGGCATCACGTGGGGCGCTGCAGAGGCTCATGGGACTTATAGTCCCTTCCAAGAGCCTTCTGGTAGGCTAGGGTTGCGCGCTTCCACTGAGCATGCGCCGACCTGCTGTGACGCCTCCCGGTACCGTCTCCTGCGCAAGCGACAAGCAACCCGAAATGGCGGCTTCCTCCACTGCGAGCCGCCGGGACCCTCGCGACGCGACCGCGGCCCTAGCAACGGACGACCGCGCAGATCGATCCCGCAACCGGCCATTCTCTGAGGGGCGTTAGCGCGCTGCTCGCGCACGCCCCCAACCTCCTCGCGAGCGGCGGCTGGAGCCCAAGAAGGAGGGGGGTAGCTCTCAAAAGGGGAACCTGGCTACATCTATATAGATTACTAATGGTCAGATCATTTATAACATAACTGACCTGCAGTATACGTACATGGCGAGCAATACTGATCTTACTGCTCTCCCACAAATTCCAAGATGTTTTGACAACCCCTCCTCGTCCTCTCTCTCCTTATCCTCCACCCCCCCATCCTCCCTTCATCCTCTCTCAACCCCCCTCAACCCCCTCCCTGTCAATCACCCCCCTCCCCCCCCAGTCATTATCAGTACAGTAGCTTTCAAATTAGACTTCAAAATCCAGCTTTAAAATTGCATATTGAATCATGCCATTGAATAAGTAACCTGCTCTGGTTTCTGGGATGTGTAAGTAAGGGTGCTGCAGAGATTGCAATGCTGCTGTGATGAATTTACAATACTGGTTATTTTTAATAGGTCTTTGAAAATGGTTAGACTTAGTGTGGTAACAGAAAAGTAAGGGGGAGTGAGCTCAAAGTTGTCAGAACTGTATGTACTGTCTGTCACCACCCAGACAGACCACACAACCACACACACACACACACACACCACACAGACAGACACACACACACACACCACACACACCACAACAGACAGACCACACACACCCACACACACACACACACACCACCACACACACACACACACACCTCTCTGCTGCATGCTTTTCCTCCGCTTTTTGGCCCCACCGCCCAGGCTCCTACTACTTCCTCCTGATTGGCTGAATTACACAGCAGCAGCCAATCATGATGGAGGAAGCTGCCCAGCCCCCTAGCAGCAGCCCTGCTCTATCTATCTATATATAATAAAATCGAATGGTTAGTGCATCTGCGGTTAATCTGATTGGTCCTCAGCCTCTGGCCAATCAGATTGGTGGGTCTGACGTCACCCAACTGCCACTCTCTTCCCCTCGCGCACACACACACACCTCTCTCGGCGCTCATCTCTCCCTCCGGCGCTCATCTTCCTCCGGCGTATCTCTCCCTCCCTCCGCTACATCTCCCTCCCTACTGACTCAATCTCGCTCCGGCGCTCAGCATCGTCATTCAGGCGGGGGAAAGGAGCGGCAGAGCGCAGTCCTCGCGGGTAATGGCGGCGCCCGGAAGGACCCCCTTCTCCCTCGCGGCGCCTAAGATGGGGCGCCCGGAAGGACCCCTCATCCCTCGCGGCCTAAGATGGTGGCGCCCGGAAGGACCCCCTTACTCCCTCGCGGGGATGTGAGAAGATGGAGTGAGAAAGGCATCCGGTAGAGGTAGGTAGTCGTAGGTGATAGTGTGTGTGTGTTGTGGGTGTGGGGGGGGGGGGAGGGGGTGGGGAGGGGGGGACATGTGTGTGTGTGGTGTGGGGGACACTGTGTGTGTGTGTGTGGTGTTGTCACTGGTGTGGTGTGTGTGTGTGTCACTGTGTGTGTGAGACACTGTGTGTGTGTGACACTGTGTGTGTGTGTGTGACACTGTGTGTGTGTCGCCCCCTCCCTGCCTTTCACGCCCCCCCTGCCTTTCATGACCTGCAGTCATACTGGACATGGCGAGCAATACTGATCTTACTGCTCCTCCCACAAATTCCAAGATTGCTGCACACCCTCCTCATCCTCTCACCATCCTTACCCTTCATCTCTATCAATCCTGTCAATATCACCCCCCTCCCCCCCCCCCTACTTATCAGTACAGTAGCTTTTCAAATTTAGACTTCAAAATCCAGCTTTAAAATTGCATATTGAATCATGCCATTGAATAAGTAACCTGCTCTGGTTTTTGGGGATGTGTAAGTAAGGGTGCTGCAGAGATTGCAATGCTGCTGTGATTGAATTACAATACTGGTAATTTTAATAGGTCTTGAAAATGGTTTAGACTTAGTGTGGGTACAGAAAAGTAAGGGCGAGTGAGCTCAAAGTTGTCAGAAACTGTATGTACGGTCTGTCACCACACAGACAGACCACAGACACACACACAGACAGACAACACACAAACACCACCACACCAACACACCACACACACAAACCAACAACCACACACCACACACCACACAGACAGCCCACACACCACACGACAACACACAACACCACACAAAACACACCACAACACACCACCACACCACACACCACACACACACACACACCCCTATTGCTGCTGCTTTTCCTCCGCTTTGGCCCCACCCCGCAGGCTCCTGTATATTCTCCTGATTGGCTGATACACAGCAGCAGCCAATCATGATGAGAGGAAGCTGCCAGCCCCCCTAGCAGCAGCCTGCTCTATCTAAATATATAAAATCGAATGTTAGGCATTGCGGTTGATTGATATGATTGGTCCTCAGCCTCTGGTCACCTCTCCCTCCCTCCGCTCACCTCTCCCATGCTCACCTATCCCTCCGACCTATCCCTCCGCTCAACACTCTCCTTCCCGGTGCTCGCTCATCTCCATCCCCGGCGGGGGAACAGGCAGCGGCCAGGCAGGCTGCAGCTGCCTCACGGCGCCTAAGATGGCGGCGCCCGGAAGGACCCCCTTCCTCTCGCTCGGCGCCTAAGATGGCGGCGCCCAGAAGGACCCCCTTCCCCCTCGCGGCGCCTAAGATGGGGGCGCCCGGAAGGACCAGCTTCCTCCCTCGCGGCGCCAAGTGAGAAGATGGCGGCGCCCGGAAAGAGGTAGTGTCGCTCTAGTGACGTTGTGTTGTGTCACTGTGTGTGTGTGTGTGTGTGTGACACTTGTGTGGGGGGGGGGTGTGTTGTGGTGTGTGTTTGTGTGTGTGTGTGTGTGTGTGTGTGTTGTGTGGTGTGCGTGTGTGTGTGTGTTGTGTGGTGTGTGTGAAACACTGTGTGTGTGGGGGAACACTGTGTGTGTGGGGGGAACTGTGTGTGTGTGTTGTTGTGTGTGTGGTGGTGGTGTGTGTGTGTGCTTGTGTGTGTGGCGTGTGTGTGTGTGGTGGTGTGGTGTGTGGGTGTGCTGTGTGATGTGTGTGTGTGTGACAGTGGTGTGTGTCACTGTGTGTGTGTGTGTGTGTGTCACTGCTGTTGTGGTGACACGTGTGTGTGTTCCCCCCCCTGCCTTTCACGCCCCCCCTGCCTTTCACACGCCCCCCCTGACTTTCACCCCCCCTGCCTCACGCCCCCCTGCCTTTCACGACCCCCCTGCCTTCACGTCCCCCCACTTCCTTCCGTCCCCCCCCTGCCTTTCACGCCCCCCCGCTTTCAAGCCCTCAACGCCTCCCGCCCCTCACCCCCCTGCCCTTTCACGCCCCCCCTTCATTTCAACCCCCCACTGCATTTCAAGCCCCCCCCCTGACCTTTTCACTCACACCCCCCCTACCCTTCAACGCCCCCCCCTGCCTTTACCCCCCGATTTCACGCCCCCCCCCTAGCTGATATACCCGGTTGCCGGAGGGCAGGGAGGGGGGTGAGAGGCATGAAGTGAAGGAGGGTGGGGGGTAAAAGGGCGGTGAAAGGAGGGGGGGGCGTGGGTGTGAAAGGCGGGGGGGGGCGTGGAAAGGCAGGGGGGTGGTGAAAAGGAGGGGGGGGTGATTAGTGAAAGGCAGGGGGGGCATGAAAGAGGGTGCCGTGAGAACAGGAGGGGGACGTGAAAGGCAGGGGGGGCGGGGAAGGCGAGTGAGGGAAAGGCAGGGGGGGCGTGAATGGCAGGGGAAGGCAGGGGGGGGCGTGAAAGGCAGGGGGGCAGGAGCACACGCAGCCGGGGCGTGGACGAAGGCAGGGGGGCGTGGAGGAAGGGGGGGGGGCGGACCTTGTGAAAGGCAGGGGGGCGTTGAAAAGAGGGGGGCGTGAAGGCAGGGGGGGCGTGAAAGGCAAGGGGGGCGTGAGGAATGAATGCAGGCGGGGCGTGAAAGGCAGGGGGGGCGTGAAAGGCAAGGGGGGGCGTGGGATGGGTGTGCAGCAGGCAAGGGGGAGGCGTGTGCGAAATGAAAGGCAGAGGGGGGCGTGAAAGGCAGGGGGGTGACGTGAAAGGCAGGGGGCGTGAAAGGCAGGGGGGCGGGGTGTGAAGGCAGGGGGGGCCGTGAAAGGAGCAGGGGGGGGCGTGAATGAAATGGGGTGAAAGGCAGGGGGGGGGCGTGAAAGGCAGGGGCGTGAAAGGCAGGGGGGGCGTGAAAGGCAGGGGGGGGGTGAAAGGCAGGGGGGGGGGGGGGTGAAAGGCAGGGGGGGGGTGGGGGAAAGGCAGGGGGGGGGGGTGAAGGTGAGTGAAGGCGGGGGGGGGGGTGAAAGGCAGGGGGGCGGTGAAAGGCAGGGGGGGCGTGTGATGAAGCGTGAAAGGCAGAGGGGGCGTGAAAGGCAGGGGGGGGGCGTGGAGAAAGGCATGGGGGGGGCGTGAAAGGAGGGGGGGCGTGAAGAGAGGGCGGGGCGTGAAGAAAGGCTGAAAGGAAAAGGGGGGGGCGGTGAAAAAGGGGGGGACTGGGGGGGGGGGTGGAATTTGAGGGGGGGCGTGAAAGGCAGGGTGGGGGGCGTGAAAGGCAGGGGGGGGAGTGTGAATGTCGGGTGAGGCGGGTGGGGCGTGAACGGTAGATGAAAGGCATGGACGAGGAAGGCAGTTGAGGGGGGGGGAGTGAAAGGCAGAGGGGGGCGGAAGAGCGTGAAATGGAGATGTGAATGATGAGGGGGGGGCGATGAAAGGCAGGGGGGCGGGTGAAAGGAGCGCTCGGGGCGTGAGGGCTGAGTGAGAAAGGGCAAGAGGGGGGTGAAGGCAAAGGGGGGAAGGCGTGGAAAGGCCATGGGGTGAAAGTGAATGAAGAAAGGCAGGGGGGGCGGTGAAAGTGAATGTGAAAGGACAGGGGGGGTGGAAAGGCAGGGGGGCGAAATGGAGAGGCAGGGGCGTTGGGAGGGGGACCGGGGGGCGAACGTGAAGGCAAGGGGGGGGGGGTGCGTGAATGTGAAAGGCGAGGGGGGGGGCGTGAAATGGAAGGGGGGGTGACCAAACAGTCGTGGGGGACACACACCACAGGGGTCAAACACACCGCACACACACAATCAAAACAACAGGTCACCACACACACACACACACAACACACACACACAAACAACACCACACGACACACACACACACAACACAACACAAAAACACACACACAGTTCCCCCCCACACAACACAGCACACAGTTGCAACAGTGCACCCACAACCACACACAGTCACTCCTCAGAGCCGACACACACGCGAAATAACCTCACTTCCGGGCCGCTCCATCTTCTCACTCGGCGCGCCCGCGAGGGAGAAGGGGGGGCCTTCCGGGCGCAACATGCTTAAGGCGACGCGGGAGGGAAGGGGGGTACTCCGGGCGACACCATCTTAGGTGCCGCGAGGAGAGGGAGGGAGGTCCTTCCGGGCGCCCGCCACTTAGGCCAGCGAGACGGCAGCGGCAGCTGGCCTGGCCGCGCTGTCCCCCGCCGGGGAGTGGAGACTGAGCGGAGCGCCGGGAGGGAGTGGAGGTGAGAGTAGCGGAGGGAGAGGTGAAGCGAGGGAGGGAGAGGTGAGCGGAGGGAAGGTGAGCGCCGGGAGGGGATAAAGTTAGATGAGCGCCGGGAGTGAAGAGGGAGGGAAGATATGGGCGCCGGGAGGGGGGGGTTGCCGGGAGGGGAGAGAGAGCGCGGGAGGGAGGGAGAGATGATAGAGTGATCGCCGGGAGAGCGGAGAGAGAGAGGTGGTGGGTCATGGGGGGTGTGTGTGTGCGCCGTAGGGGGATATAGAGTGGCAGTTGGGTGACGTCAGAACCAACCAATCTGATTGGCCAGAGGCTGAGGACCAATCAGATTCACCGCAGATAGCACTAACCATTCGATTTTATATATATATAGATTGTGAAAGACCACTGGAGTGTAACTTTTTCATATTTGCATTTTAAAAGCCCGCAACAGAACACATTTGAACTCAAAAAGATTCCGCTCCTTGACCCCAAAACAAGAACTTAATGTGGATATGGGGTTTCTTACACACGATCAGATTTTTTGTAATATTTCTCCCTGCCTCCTTGTTAATTTTAGTGTCAAACTTCCCCCCCCCCCACGTCCGCGCACCCCCCACCCCCCACACTTTAAATCCCGCTGCTCCACCCCACTTTACACTGCTGATCAATGGTCCTATATGTTCTCCCCATTCCTCACTGTCCCTTTCATCCATTTGTTGCCATCTGTTTATTTTCCATGAAATCTCCCCCTCTTCTGCCTTAGGCTGCGTCCAGGGTGAATGGAGCCGGGCGGAGGCGCGCTGAGGCTGAGGGAAAGCGGGTCTTAGACCGCGCGCCGTCCGGGTGCGTGTCGGGGGGGGCGGTTGGGCCTGTGACGTCACGGAGCTGATTCGCCCTCATTGGGCGAACCGCTCACGTGACCGGCCCTGCGCTCCCTTGAGCGCTTGAATTTAAAATTTTGGTAAGACTTACGCTTCTGCACGCTTGCGTAAGCGAGCCCCTGCTAAAGCCTCTCTCATTGCGGCTGCAGGGGCTCAGTGCCGAGCAGCAGCACGCCTCAGCACGGGTCAGCGCATAAGCGCTGACCATGCCCGAAGCCTTAGATTGGTATCTAGGTTTTACACCTGGGTTAAGATCCTGGAATCTGTCAGTCGCTGACCTGAGGAACAGAGAGAGAACTCTCGTAACATTGTCTTATAATATCTATTTGTTACTGCAAATAAAGAAGATATCGCCTAATACTGAAATACTAATTTACTCTGCACTATCGCAACTGGACTAACACGGCTATTTAAACTTAATTTCATCAAAAACACTCGCGCAAACACGTTTTGTCTCTAACACTCTCGCACTGTGTATTGGGACAGACACGAATCTGATGAATGCTGCAGCCTACGGCTGACTTTAACCGTTGCAGGACCCTTTGGCTGGAACTGGGGTTAATGGTCTCTCCTGTGCAATGCTGCTTTTAGAATTCAGACTCCAGTATATAAAAAAAAACATTATATTCAAACTTTATTTACAATTTATTCAAACTTTATTGTACAATTCCCAAAATATGCATCCTTTTCTCTGAGGAAGACTAAGGGGGCATGATTAAGCCCTTCCAAACTGTCCGTAAACAACCACTCACACCCTTGCGTTGGCACTGTATGCACCATAGAAGTTGAGTTACCACCAAGAGGGTATTTTCATGCTGATAATGCAATAGCACAACAGCACCCCAAAAGGGTTAATGATGAATGTGGCCTTGCTCTGGCCAGCAGAGCTGAAAACATGATGTGCCAGAAGGTAAAATATGCCTCAGCATAACCTCAACACTCCTCTGCAGTTCATTGTGTTGGGAGTGGGCGGGGGTAGATAGGAGTCTGGGACATGAATATCGCAACAGCTTTTCTGCTGAAAGGTTTTTAAAGGACTCCATTACCACAGGCTCCGTACCACAACATTGTCGTAAAGCAGACACGGTGCCTATATTTAAAAAGGGAGCTAGATCACAACCAGGGAATTACAGACCTGTAAGCCTGACTTCAATAGTGGGGAAGCTACTTGAAGGTTTAATACGAGATAATATTCAGGAATACCTAATGGAAAACAAAATTATTAGTAATAGTCAGCATGGATTTATGAAGGATAGATCTTGCCACACAAACCTTATTTGTTTCTTTGAGGAGGTAAGTAGAAATTTAGACCAGGGTAATGCAGTTGATGTGGTCTACTTAGATTTTGCAAAGGCTTTTTGATACGGTTTCACACAAGAAGTTGGTGTACAAATAAAGAAAATTGGACTCTGTAAAAATATTTGCACCTGGATTGAAACATGGTTGAAGGACAGAAACAGAGGGTTGTCATAAATGGAACTTTTTCAGGTTGGGCTAAAGTCGTGAGTGGAAGTACCTCAGGGATCGGTATTGGGACCCCTGCTTTTTAACTTGTTTATTAATGACCTTGAGGTTGGGATCGAGAGCAAGTCTCCATCTTTGCTGATGATACTAAATTGTGTAAGGTAATGGAATCAGAGCAGGATGTAATTTCTCTCCAGAAGGACTTGGAGAGACTGGAAACGTGGGCAGGTAAATGGCAAATGAAGTTTAATACAGATAAATGTAAGGTTATGCATTTGAGATGCAAGAATAAAAAGGCGACTTACAAATTAAATGGGGATAAATTGGGGGAATCCTTGAAGGATTTAGGAGTGCTTGTAGAGCCACCAAATTAATAAAGGGGATGGATAATTGATTTATGAGGAGAGGCTAAATTAGATTTGTTTACATTATAAAAAGGTGTGTAAGAGGGTATATGATAACTATATACAAATATATTTATTCTGAAAGCCAGGGGTCATGTGTAAGATGATTTAGCCCAGATAGTGTCAACTCGGCCCTCTTTTCCAAGCACAACAAGCTCTGTTTCTTTTCTTTACTTTATTTGGGGAAAGTAGCATAAAATACAGTCACTTGTGAAGAGATGTTGATGTATGAATAGTGTCTCTCTGTGGGTGCCTTGGTAGTTAAGAGCAGGTGAGAAGATAATCCTACCATACAGGAGTATACAGCAGTGCTCACTCATCCAGAGGTAATGGTGGAAAAGGAAGTGAGGGGCAAGGGTCACACTAAAGGTTCAGTGAGACTGCACTAACTGTCAGCAAACGACAGGGGGAAAATGGGAAAGCCCAAAACTAGGAGGACTGGAGAAGTTGCCAGACCAACCAGGGGTATGACAGACTGGAAGGAAAAAGAGATACATAATGTATCCATTCCATCTGCACTGAGAGAGAACTGCAAGGAAAGTGACATCCTAGTGCAGCTAGCAGGGGGAACTGCCAAGGGAAGGGGGGCTGAAACAGAAAAGGCAGACAGGGGGTATTTCTGTTCCATGACAATATTCGGGGGCAGTACAAAGGACTCGGGGTCATCCCTTAAGGTTGGAGGAAAGGAGATTTTACCAGCAACTAAGGAAAGGGTTCTTTACAGCAGGAGTGTGCAAACATTGTCTGCACCCCCCTGCCTGCTGCCCCTCCCACCCTTTCTCCTTAGTTTTATGACATCACGTTACGTCGCCAGAAGTCGCCGGAGAGAAGGTAAGGGACTTAC
Organism: Ascaphus truei; assembly: GCA_036426205.1. Lineage (NCBI taxonomy): Eukaryota > Metazoa > Chordata > Amphibia > Anura > Ascaphidae > Ascaphus > Ascaphus truei. The sequence continues at coordinate 8,737 of WSYH01007910.1, read as the reverse complement.
AGAGGCCTTGCACGTTCCATTTAATTGAAATGTTGTGAGGAGAGCACGGGGCTCCTGTAAGCGCCACGCCGGACCCACCCCCAGAAAATTTCACAGCCCCCAGGAAGTGTGGAATTCAGTACCAATGGAGACTGTGATAGCAGATACAATAGATACCTTCAAAAAAAAATAAAAAAAAGTTGGGCATCTTTTTAGAAACTAAAAGGGATATACCTAGGGGTGCCAGGTGTCCAGTATTGAACCAGACTATCCTGTATTTGGACACTGTCCAGTAAACAATTAGAGATAATACTGGACATGTATGTGTCCTCTCTGAACATAGTGACCGGTTTGGTTTGGGGGGCCGCGGGATTCAGGGCTGTTGCTAGGGGGCTGGGCAGCTTCCTCCAACCTGTGTGGCTGCTGCAGGGTAATACCCGGAGGAGGTGTCAAGAGCCTCTGGGTGGAGCCAAGGAGAGGCGGAAACACCATGGAGTGATGAGAGGTGTATGTGTGGGCCTCGAGTGTGTCACACCTGTCACCATTGTATCCAGTATTTTTGGAGAAACCACCTGGCAACCCTAGATACCAAATAAGTAAACATGGGAAGGATGTTGATCCAGGGAGTAATCTGATTGCCAATTCTTGGAGTCAGGAAGGAATTTATTTTTCCCCTTATGAGATATCATTGTATAATGTGTCACTGGGGTTTTTTGTTTGCCTTCCTCTGGATCAAAAAGTAAGTATAGATATAGGATAAAGTATCTGTTGTCTAAACTTAGCATAGGTTGAACTTGATGGACGCATGTCTTTTTTTAACCTTATCTACTATGTAACTATGTAAGTGGGAGAAAATAGATTGAAGCCAGGATATAAACATTCTCTCTGCAGTCCTTTGTGCTGGGAGTAGAGCTGCACATTCTCTCTGCAGTCCTTTGTGCTGGGAGTAGAGGCTGCACACGTCTATCTGCAGCCTTGGTGCTTGGGAGTAGAGCTGCTGCACACTCGCCTTGCAATCCTTTGTGCTGGGAGTAGAGCTGCACATTCTCTCTGCAGTCCTTTGTGCTGGGAGTAGAGCTGCACATTCTCTCTGCAGTCCTTTGTGCTGGGAGTAGAGCTGCACATTCTCTCTGCAGTCCTTTGTGCTGGGAGTAGAGCTGCACATCTCTCTGCAGTCCTTGTGCTGGGAGTAGAGCTGCACATTCTCTCTGCAGTCCTTTGTGCTGGGAGTAGAGCTGCACATTCTCTCTGCAGTCCTTTGTGCTGGGAGTGGATATAAATGAGCCGGGGACATACTGTAAATACTCTTTCCACAGTTTCTTGTGCCGACCGCGAGAGAAAATAGATGCAAACAGGATAGGTAGACTGTCTCTCACTCAACAGTGCTTCATGCTGGGAGTGGAAGGGAACAGGGATATAGTGGTGAAGGCATACATCTCTCTCTGTGGTTCCTTGTACTTGGAGTGGGAGGGAATAGTGCATCACTGCCCCAGCACAGCCCTGATGCCCCCATCCCTAACCCTTCATTAAGTGCAGATCTCCAGGGTCTGGCTAGCAGAGGAAATGGATGGAGCAAGTCTTCCTTCCAGCTTGTTATGTGAACACATTGCCCACCGCTGGGGCTGCTTGGTTGGAGGCTCCCGACTCTGGAAAACAAGAAAGTAAAGACCATCTGTAACAATATAAAACACAGAGACGGGAGCCACTCCCTGAGAAGGTTACTGCAACGCCTACACACGCACAATAATACACTGATACAAACACACACATTAAACACCAAGACTATTGCATACAATGATATTCACCGATTTGCACATATACAGATACAATACACCATTGTTTCCTCAACTCCAGTCCTCAGGGAATCCCAACAGGTCAGGTCTTAGGCACAGGTGACTCAGTCAAAATGACTGAGCCGCTGATTGACCCACCTGTGCTGGAGCAGGGATATCCTTAACACCTGACCTGTCGGGGTTCCCTGAGGACTGGAGTTGGGAAACACTGCCACGTTCGTATATCAGGTGATATTTCTATTAACTCTAATTCCAGAACCCGCCACATCATATATTTATTTGTATCAAGAGGAGTGCTACTGAACAAAAGACAAACAATACCCAATGCTACATCCAATGTGACAAAATACGCAATGTTCGTATTCTCATGAGTAAGCGTCATTTAGTTAAACCCTTTGGCCAAAGCGTTATAAGCCTGCAGCCACGTCACATCATGACCAGTATGCAGCCACGTCACAGCATGACCAGTATGCAGCCACGTCACAGCATGACCAGTATGCAGCCACGTCACAGCATGACCAGTATGCAGCCACGTCACAGCATGACCAGTATGCAGCCACGTCACAGCATGACCAGTATGCAGCCACGTCACAGCATGACCAGTATGCAGCCACGTCACAGCATGACCAGTATGCAGCCACGTCACAGCATGACCAGTATGCAGCCACGTCACAGCATGACCAGTATGCAGCCACGTCACAGCATGACCAGTATGCAGCCACGTCAC
>WSYH01007909.1:0-31201 GCA_036426205.1 Ascaphus truei | reverse complement strand
CAGGCACAGTGAGGCGATTGACGCTCGGATAGGGCGGATTAAAAACACAATGACTAACTAACTTCAGAAAATTAATAACTCTGTGGAGGTGTCTGTCGATAAGAGTTTGTGTGTGCGTGGGGAGGATAAAGATTAGTTGTGCAGCAGTTCAAAGAAATAACATACTGTTAGAGTACAGTAATTCCCCCCCCCAAAAGGCAGTTCATTCATAATACTGTAATGTGATCCCTAACACCCCAAATACAGGACATAAAAGCACACAAACACAACCATGTTTTTGTGCAGGCAAACGCACAGTATTTAATATCGTAATATCACGATTGTTTTTTGCAGGCTTGTGGAAAAAATAACAGTTAAAAAATCATAATTAAATTTTTTTGGGGGGCACTAAGCAAGCAGTGGTGTTTTACAGGCGCATGAGCAGCGAATAAACTAGCTCCCATCCGAAAGAGGATTTACACACAGGCGCATAGCGAGGTGATGCTCTGTGCAAATCCAGATAGAGAAGGGATTTTCCAAAGCGTTGCAGTAAACAAAGCCTCAAATTCCATCTCAACGAGATTACACGCAGGCGCGTGAGGCTTTGTAGCTCGGCTATGGACGGATTAAAACACAATAGCAAGATTCAGAAAATTAACGACTATGTGGAATTTCAATCCTGAGCTAGCGTTCGTGGGGGAGGGGGCTACCGGGTAACAGCTGCATGAAGTTCAAAGCTAAAGACATACTTAATTTACAAAAGGCAGTCATCCATAATATACATCACACAATACGTACGTAAAAAGCACACAAATCAACCATGTGCAGTCAAACGCACAGGGTCACAGTCAAAGCTACACACATGATGGAATATCGTAATACCAGTAAGATGGTTTGCGGTTGTGGAGAAAAGAAAAATAGAAAAAATTACCAATAAAAAACATTTTGTTACAGTCTTTTTGGCACTCACTCAGGCAAGCAAGCAGTGGGGGCAAAGTTACAGGCGCATGCGCAGTAAAATCCTGCTGTCAAGAAGGAATGTGATTGAAAACAGACACGTTCAAAGGAATGGTGTGGGAGACATATAATGCATTGTAGAGAAGATGAAGAAGTTGAAAATACCCTGCCGTGCAGAGGAAAACAACGGAATGAGCGCACAGCCAGGGAGGCCAGGTGTGGAGTAAAAATGATGTTTCTTTATGAGTGACATGAAAGAAGAGACAAGTAAACCACCTTAGGGGACAAAGACAAGGACCTCTAGCGTTTCGGACAAACAGGTCCTTTATCAAGGATATGCGGATGGACTTGAATAGGCACCTTAAATACCCATATTATCTACAAATTAAAAATGAAGTCTGTGCAAAATTGCCGCTGCAGATCCAGTCGGCATGCGCGTGACGTCACCGCGGCGCCGCGCCAACAGCCAATAGGATTGGGATGCGAAACGCCCAGCCCACTGTCCGCGCATGCCCAGACTGAAAACTGAGGCCAAAAACATGTCTCAACTAGTCTCTGTCCTTGCCCACAGTGACATCACCGCGGGTCTCCGATAGGCTGTTGCACATCGCTGCATCACAATGGTATGCTGAGCAGACGATGTTGGCAACCAACAGCACGGAGTCCCTGCGCTCACCCTAAGTGCCAGGAATACAAGTATACATAGAGCTAGAGCAAAGAACAAAATGGTTAAAAACACACAACAAGACCAAATTAATATAGAGCAAATTCTAACATATTTGTTGGAATGGTAAGCTTTATATTGCCAAATCCCATATGACAAGACATTACAATGTGACACAATAACATCCTATAACATACCAAACCCTATTATATTATGCATATACAGTGTACATTCTCCCCCTACCTCTTATACTATAAAACAAAAAATATTAAAAACAAAAATGGACAATTGCTAAGACCTTTTTTTTAAAAAAATATGTCTCTAATCGAAATCCCCAAGGGTGAGGAAAGACAAACTGTATACTCCCATTCTAAAAATCCCTTTGCATATTAAGTGATGATCAGGACTTATTTCTCAGCATGGATAAATATAACTGAAATTAATTATATGATAGTTAATAGAACTTGGATATTAACTTTTAATTAATAGAAAGCGATAGATAATAAATCATAAAGGGCCTTCCAATATTTGTCATGTTGATGCAACATTGGATGTAACAATAACTCGAAGACAATTTTCTTACAAGAAAAACAGCGTTGTAATAGGATTTAGAATTGATACACTTTATCATTTATAAATTTGATTAATATTTAGCAAAAAATGGACAGGGTTCCATTCTACATTAGACCGCAGGGAGTTCTGGTCTGAAGCATTGAAATATGCAAGTAAGCTTCCCTGGGTCAGGAGGTTAAAGTAAGATACGCCTCCTCTCTCATTAGAAAATATTTATCAATTCCCTTACTTTTAACTCATTGATGTGACCCTTGGGGACATTGTGTAAAATGCTTCGAGACTGGGTGAGATTGTGTCCCTTTCTTAATTTAAGAAAGCATTTTACACAATGTCCCCAAGGTAAATAACTGTAAAATGCCGAGCCTAACGGAGGAGAATCCAAAATTAAAAAAAAGAACTCTAAAGAAGAATGATAGAGGGTATACACTCCTAAAAACAATAAAAACTCCAGGCCCGGACGGTTTTCCAACCCTTGTACTACAAAAAATTTAAAGAAGGGACTCTCCCCGTATTGTTCTCGAGACATTCAACATTCTTTTTTGGAGGGGAAGCCATTCGCTCGATGTCCATGGGCCAATTTAGCCATCACCATAAGGGGGGAGGGAAGGGACCCTCCCAATGTGGAAGCTATAGCCCAAAATTTTAGCAAACAGGTATCTCGATCCTCCCAACGCACTCAGACATCTAGATCAGGTGGGCTTTATCCAGACTGAGAACAGGCCTCTGATAACACCTGAAAGTTATAAATATAGTTGGGACTGCTACACTGACCGATACACAAGGTATTCTATAAGCTAGATGCGGAAAAAAATGTTTGATAGAATAAAGTGGGCAGTTTTAGATAAAACAATGTTAAATTAGGATTCTCTGGACCATACCTAGCCCTGTACAGGTCGCCCATTGCCTATGTTCAACTTCCAGGGGGACTCGGCTCCTATTACAAATCAAAAAATTGCAAACAGACAGGGTTGCCCGTCCCGCTCCATATCTTGCATTAACAATTGAACCAACTGCGTCACACAATTAGAGAAGACCAACATATCCAGGGAGCAAGATAGGGAGGTATAAATAAAGATATCTCTTTTGGCAGTGGAGTGAGGGAACCTACTGAAGGTTTGAGTTGGATCAATGAGGGGTACGGGGGAGATATGGTCCAAAAAAACAAAAAGTAATACTCACTCAATTCGAATCCTCATTGTTACCTCCTATAATAATACCCTGAGTTCTCCCCCAGGGTGTATAAAAAACTCCTTTAAGAAATTAGGGAGCTCAATATGTAGATTAGAGGATCTGGTGATCGGGAGCTAACCAATGAACATTCCAAGAGGTGCAAACAAAATACCAAGCACAGAATATCCCCAATTTTGGCTGCCTACAGATTAGCACTTCTGAATCAGTTCGAGAACAAGAGCTTTTACGAATTTAGAAAATTTGAAAGACGTATGGAACAGTAGGGGGGCATCAGAAGGGACTGATCTCGAAGATATACACAGGGACTGACTTTCGTCGTCATCCCCAAAACATCAAACTACATGTTGAAATGGGATTGAAGACCTCGGGATAAAATAGATAGACGACTGGGAGGATATCTGGTGAATCGGAGCTAAAACAGCAATCTGCATGACACCACAAAAGAAATCAGACAAAATTTATCCATGGTTTTTTTTTTACCTAACCCGAGAAGAATAAGCCAGATATTCCCAGGCACAACAAGATCTCATGCTGGGGGGTGGGCCAGAGAGGAGATATGGCACACACATATGGTTCTGCCAAAAATACAAAGATTTGGACGCAATCCAAAATATGCTGCAGAATCACAGAGCTGAAAGCCCTTTGGACCCGGTGACATCTCTAATAGGTTAAACCTAGGAGGAGGTTCTTCTCCAGTGGGCAAATTTATTACAGTTTATACTCACGCAGCACGCTGCTCAATAGCAGGTGCTTGGAAGATATCATGAACCTCCAATCAAACTGTAACAAAAAGATTGAAAGAAGTCAAAATAAATGGAAAACTTACTCTCGCCCAGCTATCTCAAAAATTGGAGGGAATCCACAAAGTTTGGGACCGTGGTCACCATCCTAGCCTTTATGCAGGGGAGAAAAAAAAGGGGGGGGACTATGGTTAGTAGCATGAACACTGCTGGTTGTTCGCTTTCAACCGTCCCTCCACCCCACCCCCCGACCCTCTCTCTTCTATCCTTAATCTTAACCATCCTTCAACACAAAATGGCGAACCCTAAGAGTGTGGAAAATGTACAGACGTATATCTGAAGTCACCCTCATTACAAACCCGCTAGCGAATGGGGAAACCATACAGTAATATAAAATACAAGTGTTTTAAGAAAATGGTATTTGTTCTGTTAATCTTATGTGACCACACGAATTTATGAAGCCACTCTTACTGGAGAGTCGGAAAAGTGTATATGTGATATCGTATGTAAAAACTATAAAAAAAAAATTTGTATAGCAGTAGCTTTCAGAACATCCACAGCACAACAAATACCCAGGTACAATATTCATGATGTATCAGTATACCAGTGTAGTCCTTTGAAAACAGTATCAAATATACTACTGCAGGTGTCTCAATTGTGTGAAATGTGAAGCTTTTATTAGGTATGTGCTGTATGTCTAAAATTAGTAACCATATATTTAACGAAAACATGGCTTATACATTTGTGAATCCTAATATACAGATATTGACCTCACAGTGTACCATCCTTGAATATAAATAACAACAAAGTGTTGCACTCTTATCTTTCTAATGAGGCAATCCAAGAACACTAGTAGTCACAAGTTGTCTATACACCACATATCTACATGTATAAAAACATACTCAACCGTCACACTGAGGGTGAAATAGTGACAATCATGGTAGGCATAAACACTAATGGCATTGCAGGCCCACCATCGATATTTGCTTTTACTGGAGCACAATTTGTTCCATTTTTATTTTTATTTCAATGTAGTCATTCTTAATAGGTATAATTACATTGTGGTTCAGAATATTATACTCTTCTCTACTAGGCAATATTCAATGAATTGCCAATATGGATGCCAATACACACCGTCTACTAGAGTTTATAAACCCATTACCCTCCAAAACGAAGCCTGGATAGTGGTCCCATTGCTGTATATGCACCCAAAAAAAAAAAAAAGAACCCACCAACATGTCAATTTTTTGCCATAATTGAATTAAAGCACTCTAAATTTACACAAGATAGAAATATATCTAACTCCTACGTCTGGTTTGATCTTAAAAATATTGCAACCTGTGTCCTTTAAAATCACCTCTTCTAAAACAGGCCCATGTAAGGAAAATGGGGGGATATTATCTATTCTAATCAAAATCTGGTGCTTCAGTGGTAATTGTAGCTACAGTCTGATTAAGAATACAGAGATATGGATTTATGATAGGCTCTTCCTTGGTCTGTGAAGACATCCAAAGAGGATTAATGGAGGGGGTGTGGGGGGTATATCATTAAAAGTGCCTATGCTGGGAGAAGAATAACAAAATCGCCAGACCCGGACTGTCAGCCAAAGGAAGCAACATTCCCTGAGACACCCTTGTGATACAGAAAGGAGAGGACCCCACAGGTCACCGTTAGGGGAGAACTTTATTAAAAAAATTAACACAATCATGTGATGTACAGTAATCTCTGTACATACGACAGTAAGAGTAATATCTGTGATCATGGTCAAAGAGACGATGCAATCCAGACCATTACTATGTAGTGCCGATGGTATTCTAACACAAACCATGGCAATAGCCAAGACATGGGACATGATGGATCGTGTTTAAGACAAGTTAAGCATTCGGCATGACTAATGGCCCATCGATTAACGCGGGGGTCCATGGCAGTCCCCATTCAAAAACTATCACGCCCCCACTCAATTTAAACTGCCTAATGGAAAGGGAACGGACTAAAAGGGGAAGGTTCCTCTCTTTTTGCTTAGTTTCCCTCTTCTCTTCCTAACTCTGCCTCTTTCCGATGTCCCTGTCTTCTTTTTCCTTTGTAAGTCCCTCTAACCTCGCCTCTCTCACCTCTGTTCCAGTTCTTCCACTCTCGTAGTGAACTCTTTTTTTCGTTAATTCCTTCCGTTTTTATTTTAACTTCAGTGCTCCCTTCCCTTCTCCTCACCCCTGTTGTGGACTATTGACAGACAGTATAGACTAACTACAACACCACACACCCCAAACCTACCATACCAGATTAAACCAAAATCCAGTTAAGGAACAGGGTTTGAATTTGGATTAAAGGTTCTTGTGAATTAACTAGGACAACATTAGGCTCTTTACCAGATTAAACACAAATAATTACCATTACATGAATGTATTTAAACAAAAACAAACACTAGTTCTTATCAAATTCCTATGCAATTAAGTATACCACATGTGTGTACATTGAAAAAGATGGGATATACCTGAAGAATTTGCAAATAACTATTTGGGTTTTATGTCTGTTTTACAGCAGGGCGAAGGAGTGCGGGAGCATAGGCTTCTATCGTGAACTATTATAGGGTGATACCTTGTATGGCACCCTAATCTTATGCTGGTAGTATCGGAGGTACCCACTGTATGAGCAGCCTAGCTAGAGAATTCTTTACATCGGATTGTGGAGAGCTTTGTGAAATATGGCAGTGTTCTTTTTTTTGCTATCATTAAGAATAATGGTAAATGTTGAATCTGATTCAGAAATTACTAATATTCACCATCATGCAATCTATAGTTCCAGTCAACACATATTGCGGGTAGATGCCAATAAAGCAAAGTGCCAGAGCCACACAACACTGTATGTTCTTCCATTTTCTTCACCTTCCCCCCACGGGTTGTACCGCAACCCATCCACGCCCCTGTCGTCCTCCCTCCTCTTCCTCCTACTCCTTGTTCTGTCATTTTTTCTGCTACTCCGCGTTCTCGAATTACGTCTCCTGTACGTTCTGTCTCATCTGGCTATTTTCTCTTTTCTCTTCCACTTCCTTCTCCCATTTTTATCGCTTCCCTCTTTCCTCTTCTATCTCCTACCACAACCTTCACTTAAGCTCACACCCCTCGCTCTCCCCACTTTCCACGTTCTTACTCTGTGTCTAAGCACTTTGGTTCTGAGAGCACTTTCTCTATTTGCTCGTGGCGCTCACCTGACTCACCCTCCCAACAGCAGCCGCGGCTCGACGGGTAACGCCCACTCAAAAGAGAAGATGTACGGGGGGGCTACACGGGGGGGTGAGGTTGGAGGGGGGTAGGGGGGGGGGACGGGGGGCGCGGGGGGGGTTGGGGGCGGGGGGGGAGGGGGGGTATGTCGCCTATTTCTCCTCCTTCCCCTTTTTTTTTTTTGTTTTTTTTTTTTTTTTTTTTTTTAACAGTTGTTTAAATGTAAACCTGGCAAATGGAAACTGCATACGTAAGCACAACATGAAAGTCACTTAAATAAAATATTTTTTCTGCATAAAGGAGAAGGTGGCCACAACACTTAACACTACTGTAGATTAGGAAAGGTTAATTAAGGGTTTAAATTTACGTAGAGGGAAACTTAGAGGAACTTATGAAAATATTTTGTGTAAAAATGGCGAATCATGGTAAATAGTGACAAATTATGTACATATGCAAATAATAAAGAAGTACATATTTATTTAAAACAAATGTAAATCAATAAAGTCTTTGCTGAACATTTCCGGAATTTGTTTAAAAGAAAATAATGGGAAAATTTGCAATGAAGTAGTACAGGTTAATACACAGAATGCAAAAAAATTAGATCAAAGTGTTGGTGCCAAAAAGTGCAAGAATATTTGATGTCATCCACCAAGACATTTTCCACTTTTTTTTAAAACAAGAACACATACTTGCTTTGTATCTTCCCCTTTTCTTCAGAATCATGCCAGTATTTCTCTGGATTAGTGTTCATTCATGGCGTATACCCAACGGTTAAATGTGGCTATAAATTTAGTAAATTATACAGTACAGATTACATGCCCGAGACCTGTAATGCTATTGCTGTCTTATACACGTGTAAAAACATTGGTTAGGATATGCAGTAAAAGGACCAGTTACAATGTGGTAATCAGAATGTATCAATTGAGTCTTATTACCTAAATTTAAAAAAAACTGTGGAACACAGACAACATTTAAAAAAAACACTATACAAGTGGCACAAAATGTATGCATGACTGAGTATTTCTCCTCGCTACCCAATATGTAGCCTTATTTAAAGTGAACAATGATTAGGAATGTTTAAAAAAAAAAGCGCACAGTAAGAAGAGACACTCAAAAGGGCTGCACTTGTGAGCCATAAATACTGAATTTTGCTAACATGCATTGACGACTGTGTGAATATCTATTTTTATGTGTATTTTGCCTTGATGTACATTATTGATCATCTACTGTTTGTCTTGATAGCTAAATAGTCAATTGTTTAATGAGCCCTTGCAGCTTAGTGGGTTTTTGTCCCCACGTGAGGCAACATGATGAATAGGGATGAACCATAATTTATTTACTTGTTGTTGTGCAGTGTGAAGAGATCTCCAATGTGAGAAAACGGGTCAGGAAAAAAGCTAAAGGAAACCTTAAGGCTTAGTATTAACACAGACTCTCTGAGACTTTAAGAACCTGACTATTAATGATGTGTTTACTAAGGGATAGTCAGAGTTGCACCAGGCTAACATTGTATAGCACTGATAACTGGTTGTTTAGCTGGAACACGAAAATAAATCTGACAGAAAGCGAATAAAGGCAAGGGACAAATAGTACTCCAGACAGAATTGTGACCTTATGCTTGACAGTATAGATATTAGCCCGGAGCATTTCATAGAAATGATTCATAATATTTCTCAGGTAATGAATAGGATAGAAGGTTTGCGAACTGAAAGTTTACCACAACAATTACCAAGGAATGACGCAAGGAGCTGAGACATGCTATGTGTATTGACATAAACCATACCTTAGACGAGGTAAATAATACAAACTAAGTGTGTGACTGTTATGGCATGTTTACTAATACCGGGAAAATTTGGGTGTATCCATCAATAATTGGCAAATGACAAAAATTAAGGATTTACAAAGTGGAATATGGTGGTAACACACTTAAAGTGCTTGTCTACCAGTGTCAGTTCTTCATGGATGTCCTGCTCCAAGCCACTGTTACTTGTATGTTCTCTGTGTTCTTTGTTTTCTGATGCTCTGGGTTTCTTCTGTATGTCTCCTGGTTCTCCTGTCCTTTTACTCTGCCTGCCTTTATAGTTTCCTGTCTTTCTATTCCTCTTTGTATTTGTTTGTGTAGATGGCTTTGCTATCACAAACCTGTTAGCCTTCTGATGTGCCGTCGTTCCAATAAAGTCTTGCCTGCATTTATGCTTTTACCCGTCTGTTCCTGCACTGCCACTTGCAATTAGCTCCGGACCATGTTCTGTGATTCCATGCTGTGACCTCTGCTGTGGACACCGAATACGATTCTTGTGGCCTGCCCTAGGAAACCTGCCTGTGGACCCCGACTATGGACTCTTGCCATGCCCTTGACCCCAGATTATGCCTGCCTGCCCCCTGCGTTTTGGTCATTGAGGTCCAAAACGTACCTGCAGTCTTGACAGCAGTAAACCGTATAGAGGCGCCAGAAGTGCAAAAGTTACGATATTAAAAGAGAAACTCTGATTTCATGATATGGTCAGCTGACAACGGGGGGAGAGTGGTCCTCTTAGATTTAAGTGACATCATAAGAAGCTATCAGATAATTGTATATATCAAAAATTACAGACAGACCCACAAAGTCTTCTGCACTTTTGAAATCGCCATTTATAAATGGCATGGAATGTGTGTATTATAAGTAAGGCGGAATTTGAGTTTTTTTTATTTCGGCTCCCACTGTCCCTTTTTATTATTTACCCAACTTCACAAATCTCAAAAATCCCCCAGGTCGTCCTATTATTTCTGGAATTTAATTAAATCAATTATTAATTTGTCTTTATATTCGGATGTCCTTTTTACAGCTATAGTAACTACACAGACCCCTCATGCTTTAAAATGGTTTCAGTCCTACCTATCAGGTAGATCCCACATGTGTCCATCCAGGCTCTAACGACAAACCCCCGGGATATGACCTGTGGTGTCCGACAAGGCTTCTGTTCTGGGCCCCTACTCTTCTCGGTGGTTCATTTAAGATCATTCAACAGCTGGTAAGGAAGCCTAAATCACATGTATGCAGATGAACAATCCCTATATGCACACGCCATGGCCTCTCTGACCTTAAACACAACTCAGTCTGGACTTTTTGAGACTCGAAAATGGATTCCCCAAAACAAAAATGGTTTTAAACACACACCCTGAAAAGACTGTAACAATGGTATTTTGGGACCAAGATACATTTTTAAGCTTCCAGCGACGGAGCTCCAGATTAGACCAACGCTAAACACCACCTACCCCGGTCAACTAGTTTTAATACCTGGGCTTATGGTTTGACTCCCACGTAACATTCGGGATGCACATGATACCTGATAACAAGCCTATGCCAAACTAGGGTTTTTACTTTACAGGAAACCACATCTCCCTAAGTCTCCTGAGTCAGAAAGCGTATCGCACAGGAGTGGATAATGCCATTATTGACTATGGAGGACATAGTATATGGTCGCACCGAAACCCACCTTAGCAAACTTGACACCCTATACAATTAAATTTGTCATTTGTTCTCCAATGCAACTACAACCAAATCACTGCGAAATGATCAAAGAACTAGAATGGTCATCATTCGAGTCAGGGCGCAAAGTTCACCTTTCCTATCTCTTGCTTTAAATTCTTTGGGCAAGCTACAAAGCGAGTCTGAACAAGCTCCTCACCCCTACCACATGCAGAACCTATTACCTGAGATCAGACTCCAAAGACTGTCATGGTCCAAGGCTCAACAAAGTATCGGCCGTTCCTCCTTCTCTTACCGTGCACCCCAAAACTTGGAAACAACTACCAGAGACTCCCAATCCACCACAGTTAAGTTCTTTCAAATCAAGGCTGTCTCAAAATTTTAACTGTCTATAGTTTAGATATTTTATATATTTCTTTAATGTGCAGTGCAATGTCTGTACGTAATAATGATACCCTGCTCTTTATGGTAACGTATTTGTAAACATGTATTTGTCATCATAACTCTTGCCAGGACATACAGTACTTGAAAACAGAGGTAACTCTCAATGTATTACTCCTGGTAAAATATTTTATAAATAAAAAAATTAATAAAATTTGAGGGAGTACCACCATGTCTTGCAGATCTAAGTGAGTTCCCTTGGAGTGAGGATATAGATTGGCTACCCCTGGATGTACAGCTATTTTCGAGTATCCCTCACTCCAAGGGAGTGACTGTGTTACCACGTTTACTCCAAGGGACTTGACTTGCTGTTACCACGTTTACAAAATTGATTGTATTTAAAGTCCCATCGGTTTATTTTCAAAACAGAATAATGTTGTTTGACTCCATGTATTATTTTCAAGTTGCTGGGTACAGCAATGGGAAAAATTGCACCATCATTGTGAATTGTATAGGGACATTGGGAGTCAATGGATGTGTCGGTGGCCTCCTCAACAGTCAAGCTGGTGGAGGAGCTGGGTACATAGATGAAATTTTGATTATTGGAGAGGGCAGCGAAGGTTCATATTTTTCATTGGTCATCTTTGAACAAGAATGAGTATAATCTTAGTTAGTGGTACTAAACAGTACACAAATGTACAAGTTGGGCCTCAAAATTTTTATCCAAGGTAATGTTGTTCGACAAAGACACATTGTAAGATACTTAATGTGAACTCGTATTTGTATCCTACAAGCAGCCATGACCAAAAATGGATTATCAACATTCCCTATAATCAGGTCTTACGATTAATGAGAAAAGTACAATCCAAATAATTTTGACCCTCAAATCAGTTCTGAGGGATTCGGTTTATTCAAAAACATTATTAAGATACTTTGTTGATTTAAGCAATTGACAAAATGAGTGAGAAAAGAGTTCAAAGCTCTTCTCTCTTACAGTATAATGGTGAAAAAGTCCAATACAGTTAAGGACTTGGCAGTTGAAAAACTACGGTAGTGTTAAAGAAGTATGTGTCCTCTAAAACAAATTCCATCTTTCATTAAATAGTTACAAAAGGGCACATGGCTCAATTAAAGGATCTGACAAACGTTGCGAGGAATTTGAAATTAGATCCTATTTTGGCGACCATAATTACATCAAGGACTGGAGGTGGTCTTTAGGAAGGCCCAAAATTTTAAAGGGATTATTGGCCCAGGGTCCGGTAAAAATAAAGAAAATGACCCAGTGATAGTAGGATAAGGTTAGGTACATTGGGAACTACAAATGACGGTAATGCAAGGCTTTCTTCATATGAAAACAGATAAAAAAAGGTGGTTTCAGCGGTTACACAAAAGAATTATCAAGTTCATAACTTTATTATTTGTTAACCACACATGTTGTATACTTACTGCACTGTAAGTGCAATGCTACAAATATATTGGGAAAACTGTTAAAGGATATTAAAATGAAGGATCTCAACATCTGAGGAGTATTAAAAATATTCCAAATTTGGGGGTGGAGAAAAAGTAGGCAATAACACCATTAGTAACACATTTCAGGATGTTCACAAATGTGATCACAGTTCATTGAGATTATGGGAATAGAGTTGTGTTACAAGATCAGAGAGAACAGGCTGATAGAGATTGTTTTATTAAAAAAAGAAACAATTCTGGATTTATACGGTGAGTCCAGACAAAACCCAAGGGATTCCAATGAAAATGGTTGAACTTATCTTTCTTAGATACGTTTTGATCTGTTACAATCTTTTGATATGATTTGTTTTCTTATAATTGTTTAAGCTACGTTTTGGCCATTTTTATTAAAATATCTGGTCCAAGTGTTATATATTTATTTTATGTTGTACTGTATGCAGTGAGTTTTCTGTTTATGTTTACATGGGCATTTATTCTAAGGGTTGTCTTAAACATTTGATAAATGTATTATCCACTTTTCTTACATGTCTTATATTGACATTCATATATCTATATATTGCACTCTTAATAATAACAAATGCACTTTGAAAAATAGTTAGTAATTAATTGTTATGGTATTACTTTCACCATCACTTGTTTATTAGTTAATTATTAGTTTAGGTAAGTGTACATATTACTGCTTATAGCAAGGTAGTTGTTTAGTTGATGTTTATTCAGTGTCAGTTGGCAATTATATGCCTCATAGGCAGACCACGTCGGATTCGTATATTCTGAAGTTCTTTACAATTCTCCTTTGCGACGTGTCTTTTTGCTCATTAACAGCCTCGTTGGCTGCAGGTAGTATTTAATTCGCATTGAGGCAACCTATGGACAGGACCTCCTGACATAGCATGTGGTTGCGAAACGAGTTAGAGTCACGGGAGGTTGCTCTGGCATGTGACATTGGCTGGAAGGGAACGATCAGGAAGTGCTAGCGGAGGGAGAGATCGGCGGTGCGTCAACGCTCCGGCTTGTTCATGGTCACCACACGCCATCCAGCATCCCTTGTGGTTAGTATCATCCCTTAGTGTGTTTGTTAACAGGGTGGCTTGTAGAACTCTACAGCGATTGTGTGACGGATCGGGGGACTCGCGGTTCCCAGCGGTCCCGGGCACCTCTGTTTCCCCTTGCCTCTAGCCCTCCCTCTTCCATGCGTCTCACTCTCTCCCTCCTTTCCTGCGGGGCCGGACCCCTCGGGCGGTTGGAATACTCTGACAAGCGTTATGGTCACGTGCGCGTCCTCTGCAGTGTGGGCGCGTCATTTGCGATTCACTTGCTTCCCCTCCACGGCACCTCGGCCCCCGGCGTGTGTCTATTCCCTCAGCCTCCATTACCTTGCTCCTCCGCTTCTCAGTCCCTCTCGCCCCTTGAGAGCGCCCCGTTGCACGCATCCCTCACTCTCGGTGACATGGATTACTCAAAAGAGTCACAGGCAGTCAGACAAATTCCAGAGCTCGGGAATTTGTTTGACTGCCTCCATATGAACCTATTTTGAATTAATCCATATTTTCTAAATGTGAGTGCTGCGGATTCTTATTATATATAAAAAAAAGTGACAGTCCTATGCGTTTGTGCGGCCAATGCTATCTTCAGCAGGGATCCTAGTGTGTATGTGGTCCCCGTAGTACCGTCAATGACCGCGTCTATACATGCACAGCTTCTACCCGGGCTATATATTGCTACTTGTATACACAAATATATAGGAGCATGAGTAATATCTAACATGCTTGTATTGTGTTCTATGTTTGTCGAGATCCATTTATTGAGATTAAGTGGGAATTAAATATATCGATTTTGCACAGTAATGCACTAGGAATTGGCACTTTTTTTCTTATTTTATTTTTCTAGGCAGGGGAGAGGAGCTCGTTGTACCTTTTAAAGAAGCTGCTATTTTTCCTCTCAGTGCACAATTACCCCCAATGATTGGACACAATGTTTGGCCTCTATAGGACTATCTGCCATTGAGCAGACAAAAGGAAAGTTCACAGCACTACATATTCATTTTATTTTATTTGCATTTTTTTTAGCTGTTTTTTATTAGAATTGAATTACAGCCTTGTGAGTATATATTAATTTTTTAAGGTTATAATCTATTAGGTTTAATATTAAATTTAATTCATTTATCGTTAGTACATATATTCTGGAATTAAGAAAACAGAATACACTTCGGCGCCTCTTTTTTATTTTTTGTATCCCTTTTGTTGCACTCTGTATCCCCTCTTTCTTCCTGTCCTTTTATCTTTTCCGTTATGCATCCGTTTCCGTGGCTATTTTTTTCCCTTGTCTCCCAGTCTTGATTTCGAGTTTCAGTCTTGTCTTCTCCCCCCACCCGCTTGTTCTACTATTTTAACCTTTGGTTGCCAGACAGCGTTGCTATCGAGTCCCTATCCCGCAGCCTATCCTCCTCCCATGCCTTGCTATCGCGTTTCCTCTCATCGGTGCCCTACCTTGTTACGTGGTCCTGTTCCTCACATCTTTCTTGGCTTGGGCTACCTGACGTGTTCCTGGTTCTTTCCTCTTCTTACTCCCTCTCCCACCTGCCCCCTCTCCTTGCGCCATTTACCCCGTGCTCCCCCTTACGTGCCTTCTTTTCTCCCCTACTCATTCTACTTCTTCGCTTTCCTGTGTTACCCCCTCCCCGCCCTAGGCTTTCCCACCCCTGCTCCCTCTCTAGCCCTTCATTCCCACCTTTTCTTTGCGCTTTCCTTTTCCAGCTCTCTCCGCCCCCCTTCTCCCTCTTCTCTCCACCGTACATTCTTCCTCCTTTCTTCGTGTCGAAACTTCCACCGCCCCCCCTCTCAACATTGCTATGCCTCCCCCCTGTTGCTCCCACAGTCTTTTTCTTTCCGATTCTCTCGTGCCCGCCCTCTCGCTCCCCCCCTGGCTCCCCCTCTCACGCCCCGTCCTCTCCCCATTCTCCTCCCCATCATTTCTTTTTTTCTCTCTATATCCCCCTCCCTCTTTCCTTCTTTCCCCGCTTCTCCCTCCCTTACCCCACCCCCCTACCGTGGTTTCATTGCATCTTCTGTTCTCGCGTCCACGATTTCCATGTCCTCTTGATTCCCTTCCATTACCTATCCGGCTATGCGCTCTCCTTCTCTGCTCTGGTTCAGCTCGCCCCATCGCCCGTCGATCGTTCACTCCTCTCTCTTCTTCCCCCTTCTATTTCCTACTTTTCTTCCTTGCTCTTCCCTTACGGCTCCACTACCTTGCCACCTTCCCCTGCTGTTTGTGTTCGCTTTGCCCCAATCTCGTCAATTCCTCCCCCCTCTCTCCCAACCCCCTTCAGTTTCCTTGCTTCTTTGGCGCTTTCACCTTGCCCCCGTTCTTCCTCTTTTCCTTGCCTTCTTGTCGGTGAATCCGCGTCCTTCCTATTCTTCCTTGCCGTGCATCCTTTGCTTTTTTTTATCCCCCCACTTTCCCCGGCTTTTCTTTCCCCACGCTTTTTCCTCCCCGGTCTTTCTCTTGGTATCCTACGCCTGTTTGAATATTGTAAGCTTTTTATTATTCTTTTCGTTCCTTTGCGACCTTTTATACGGCCCCGCGTGCGCGTCGGTCTACCCTCCGCGTGCCCACGTTTGTGCGGCCCTGTATTCCTCTACCCTCCCCACCTCTTTCTTACTCTTCCAGTTTGTATCACCACGTCCCATCCCTCCTTTAGTTCATTCTGTTCCTTACACACTCCTCCCTAGTTCCTACCTTACTTTGTTCACCCCCCCCCCCCCACCCCACCCCCCCCCCGCCACTCCCGTCATTTTTTTCTCCCGCTTTCCCCCTTATTCTTCGAAGACTCTGGTCGTCCCCCCAGTCTTCTCTATCTCTTCCTTTCGCCCTTCTCTATCGTCCCTAGGCAGTCCCCCCTCCTTTTCACCCTCCCCCCATTTGCTTTACGCCCCGCGTTCCTTCGCTCCTTTCCCTACCTCTCTTTATTGTCTCCTTCCGCTCTTGCCCTTTGAGGTGCCCCCCTCCGTTTTACTCATGCGTCACCCTCCACCCCGCTTTACCTTTTGCCCCCCGCCCCCCATCCCCGCATCCTTCCCCACTTCTCAAACCTCCGGTGTCTAAGGGTCTCTACCTTGCCTTCCCTAACTTTCGTCCTGTTTCTACACTCCTCCGCTTCCATTCACCCCCTCTCGATCCTGCCGCCATGGTCTTACTGCGGCGTTCTTTCTTTCTCCTCCTCTTTGCCCTCGCCTTCTCCTACTTTGCTAGTTATCGCCTTATCCGCCTTCACCTGGCCTTTATCTTTGAGTTCTCGTGTAGGCCGCTTCGCTATGGCGTACGCGCTATTGACCACGTCTATTCCACGTTTCGTAACTGAGGCCTGGGCTCTCGCGGTTATGTGCCCCTTTATCCGGGCCTATCCCCATCTCCCTTCCCCCCTCCACTACGCCCACCGTTCCCCCCCCGACTCACTCTTCTTTGCACTTCTCTCTCCTCTTCCTCCATCTTCTTCCCTGCTCACCCCCCTGCCCTCCGGTTCTTTCTAACTTCTCTACCAATCCTAATTTTCTATCGTCCCGCTTGTGTCCTTCGTCAATTCCACTCCATCCGCTTCTGGTCCTTTTTATCGGCGTCTTACCCTTTCCACTCCCTTTCTTTGTTTTCCACCTTCTTCCTTCTCGGTTCAAATTTCTCACCTCTTCTCCCGTTTCCCTTTCTATGTGGTCCTCTGCCTTGCGCTCTCTTCCCCCCCGTTTGCTATAACTTTTTTACTCTCCTTTGGATTACACTCCTATCTTTTCCGTCCCGCATTCTATTGCTTCCCTAGTTTCACTTCTTGTCTCTGCCCCTTGCCCGCCTCTGCGACCGTTTCTTTACTTGTATTTGTGCTCGCTATGTTGTCGCGGTGTGTTCGCAACGGCTGTTCTCTTCACCTTTATCAATTCAGCATCTGTTCTTTTTCCCTCTCTTGCGACACTGCCCTTCCTTTTACTTGGTTCCCCTTCTTGTTTTTCGTTTGTTTTTCTTGTTGTCTTGTTGTTCTCCTCCCCCTGCCCATGGGACATTTTTCCTCCCCTACCTCCGTTCCACTAGTGCATCTGCCTTTAGTTTGCGGCCCCTTCCCTCCAGCGTCCCTTTCCGTCTCCCTCTGCGTTGTTTTTCCTCCCTGGACGTAGCCCCTCCCCCCGGAAATGTTGTCTCTCCTTTTTCGAAAGCTATTTAGGCTTTCAGGTTTCCTTTCTCGTCTGCTGTTTATACCCCGCCCTATTGGCTCTCTGGCTCGCTTCTCTTCTGTTCTTCTGTGTGGGTTTCTCTTGCCTCCCTATTGCTTTTTGCCTCTCACTGTCCTTTGGATTCCTTTATCTACCCGTACATCTTTATTTCTGCCACTTCCCCCCCCCGACTCGATTCCCCTCCTCCCTCGATCTCCCCCCTCCCTTCACGTGCACCTCGTAGCGTGGGTTCCCTTCCAGGCCTGCTCCTTCTCTCGCCGACTACCCCCGCTTGTCTACTAATTTCCTCTTTCGACCCGTGGTACTTTGCCGCTCCTTATGTTGGTCTACTTTTTCCCTCTTCTCCTCTTCTTGTTTCCTCTGTCATTCGCTCGATTTTGCTCTTATTCCCCTCCGGTGCGTAGTGTCTTTTCATTGGGTCTTCGCGCTTTTTTTTCTGTTTTCGTCATCTTCTATCCCTTTCTTTCTGGCTTCAAGCGTTTTTGCGACTTTTTTGTTTTCCTTCTTTTTGTCTTTCAACTGTGACCTGTTAGTTGTTCCGGCTGTTTGACTTCGGTACATTATTGTTGTTGTTTTCCGTGCCGTTATTCGAGTCCTTCTCTGATTGCGTTTTTTGCCTTCTCCCTCTTCACCCCCACTTTTTCTTGTTGCCGGACTGGCTGTGTTACGTCTCGCCGAGTCCTCTGTTTTGTTACTCCCCCTCGGGTGCGCTGAACTTGACTCCGTCTGGTCTTGGGTTCTCCGCGCTTTCGTTGGACCTCCCTGCGTTTCATTACCCGTTGTGTATTTGCTTGTGTCTGGTGGGCCACTTGTGTGGGTGTGGGCTGGAGTCGGCTTGTTTTGAGTTCTGACGGGGTGGGGGAGGGAGAGGAGGGTATAACACAGCCCAGCACTGGGTCTGTACCTTCTTTTCACATTTACCTTGGTTGGCTTCAACCTTTCCCTGTATTTTCCTCCTCCAAAAACTTATTTTAACGCAGGGACCTCTATGTACATATTGCTATATAATACAGGGTGACAAATCACCAAAAATCTATACGCCACACAAAAAAATCTACTCGCCACCTAGTACCAAAGTTGTGCTGGCTGTGGGCCATATTTACTCGCCCGGTGGTTAAATCCTCGCCCGGGGCGCGGCAAATGTATAGGTTGTCGAACACTGATATATTATATATATATAATATTCATATATGATATGTATATATATATATATATATATATATATATTCTATATATAGATATACGATAACGTGTGAGCACGATACCAGAGGCCCAGCACTCCAGAAGGTGAGTCAAAAAAAATGTATTGTATGTTGATGTGGACATATAAACCACGTTTCGGTCCGCCACACCTACGGGACTTCTCCAGGTGGTGTATGAACTACTAAAGGTATTGATTCCTAGGTTCTGAGCAGTATCACACATTATGCACTATATACTCTACAGCACACACACAAAACAAATCCTGGGTTGTTCCAAACACTCATGATCCTGTAAGGTTATCTAAATCCACTTACCATCGACTGTATACAGGGCCGTGCCCAAGGAACCACGGCCCCCGGTCAGAGACAGTAAGAACGCTTGTAGCATCTCCTGCCACGTAGGCAGTGTTAAATGCGCATGTGTTGTGAGGAGTGAAGTGTCAGAGTACTGAGACTCCTGTCACGTGGTGCGCAGAGCCAGTGAAGGGCGCATCTAGGCAAGGGGAATGTTACTGACGCATGTGTGAGACAACGCTGTGTAGCAGGGAAAGATGGGTCCGTGGAGACCCATTGACTAACCATTGCGCAGACGAACCGCCTGCAAATAAAGAAATAATGCGGAACTGGTGCGCGATCCACAGCTGATGCGCTTGGGCTCATTGCTGGCACATAAAGTGTGTTGTGGGTGACCCTAGCAATATCTGAAACTATGTGAAGCCAACCGTGTCCAAAAAAAAACGAGTGCTATTTACCCAGTTCATTGCCTCATGGAGAACTTATTATGAAACAGTGAGGGAGCCAATGCGCATGTGCAACTGACAATAATATTTAAATAAAAAACGGATCAATCACTAAGAGCGTATGCCTCTTGCTAATACAAAGATTGACTGTGGAACCAGGCAAAGCACACCCATAATGATGGCCCATGGTAAATTGATAAGCTGTGTGTAGCAGCAAATATAACTAGGTACCCAAAGGTTAGAGTCTGATGACTCATGCTACTATGTAAGAAAAGCTGCCAGCATATAATGTGTAGTAGCATAAGCTAATATATACATGGGCTATCAAAGAAAAGGACGTGGGTTAGCCCCTGCAAAAATATCAGCATGAAAAAAGTGTTGCACCGACATAAAACCACCAATGTAACAGTGCAATTACAGTGATACCCAATACATGGAACACAAAAATGAGATGAGCTGACGCATTAGTAATATGCATACATTTGATATACTGTGTGGACCAGCGGAATAAATGTATGATGGACCTGTGTATTAATGAATTCACACCAAATTGCCTCAAAAAGTCATAAATTCTCATCAATAAGGTTGTGTAAAGTGGCTGAATAAGCCTTTAAGAAAACATTATCATATGAGGCATGACATCTGTCATATTCAAAATCCGTGAAATATATAGCTGGTGGCAATCGTGGGTCTATTGGACTATGTAAAGTAATTGTGTCCATTCGAAATAGGACAACTACTGTATCAGGATGGTATATAAGCACTAATGGTGAGATACACCAAGCGTCGAGACCAAAATGAATCCTGTAGGATGAGTATAACGGTTTGAGGCACGCAATTATAATGCAAAGCCCACAAGTAGTTTTTAATGATTTGAGGGCAAAGAGATACATGAAGCAACTCAGTCATGCTTAGAAGCAACACAGGTTCCCGATTGGGTCCGTGGACTGTCATGATAAGATATAGCTCAAAGGAAAAGCTCTCAGGACAAATCTTCATTCAGTCCGCGTGGACTTAATGGGTCCAATTTGTAGAATAGACCGGGCCTCCAATGAAGGAGAGCTTTATTGCGGTCCCACCCCTGGGGGACAGTTGAACTTGCGCAATGAGGCATGCACCGTAAAGTAGCGAGATGTGCTGTTTTTCTTTAAAATGACGAGCTCACCGGTTTTGTGTGAGTCTTCCTTATTGTCGGGTGTCTGCCAAGGCCTTCCTGATGAGACCGATGTAAACTGAGCGTTCCTTAAGCATGCTTTTGGTCTTGCAATGTAGTACAGCCCACAAGGGCACGGATGAAATACACACGTATTTTGAGTCACCAATCATGAAGTCCTTGAGTAAATGCGATTGTCCATGATGTGGATGTGGGTAACTTTTGCCAAGCACCATATTACTAGCAGTTGACACATCTCGGCATTTATGTACTCCAACTGTTCTAGTCAACCAGGACCGGTTCTTGTTGTATTTGGAGGCGTGGGTCGGCCTGTGTAAGCAAGTCTCCAAATTACGACCTCTGCGGTAGTGAGAACCGGGGAGGGTCCTTGAAATACTGTCCAATTTGCTTGTCTGGCCAAAAATATCGTTGTGTTTGCAAGAACTGTCGTATGATTGAAAAACTGACGCTGTTGTATAAGTGCTTTAATATAAAGCGTTATAACTTGTCTTCTTATCTTGCGGTTTTAGCAAGGTTCTTTTGGATACCTCTTGCCTTTTCCAGTGCCACGGTCACCTCTGCCGGTCGTAGCCACGTTCCAGGAAGGATTTCTTCATGCCTTCAAGTGCTGACTAGCCTTGATGGTTCACTAGTGACTTGATTACCTCAAAACTGTGAGAAGGGTAATCCCTTCTTCATTGGTGCCGGATGGGGGCTGGTTGCACAGAGTAAAGTATTTTTATCTGTTGAAGTTGGGAAACAGGCTCGTTGCAAATGCCCATTTTCTTTGTACACAATAGTGCTCTAAAAGCTACCTCAGTGGTGTGCTAAAAACATAAGTGTGAAGCGTATGGTGGTGGTAAATGGTTGAGTGTATCTACAAACTGCAAGTAACTCTGCCTAACGTGCCAGACCAAACCAAAAACAAACGTCTATTAGCCGAAAAAATTGACCAGATATTTACTGTACAGTGGATGTTGAAAAATGTTCACATCATAGGAATCCATGAAAGATTGGCTACGATGGGCGCCATGTTGGACCCCATTGAGTGCCTATAAGCTGCAGAAAAAAAATATTTTCAAACTTAAAATAATTTTTTTGCAGGAGAACGTCATTATATAACAGCAAAAAATCGGGTGTGGAGGGCAGCATGTGCAGTAAAGCTCATTAAATGTTCTCTGCTTGCTGAATGCCACAATGTGATTAATGTTGGTTAAAGCTTTGCAACATCCATGTTGCCCAAAATGTAGTCATCAGTAAATGTTTGTCCGAGTAGCTAATTGATTAATGAAATCAGTGGTGTCTTGAATAAGATTTCATTTTGAGACAACATTGGTGCAGAAAAAAGTCCACAAATTGTGAAAGTGGATTGTGTCAATGAGCCACGTGCTGAAATAATCGGCCTACCGGGAGGTGATGTAATGGATTATGTATTTTAGGAGAATGTAAAGACTGGAATGATTGGATTGGATTGTTTTGTAAGAAATGTACTTGTCTCATCAGAGATCCATCTATTTGAGAGGCCAAGATGCATAACTAGTATCAATCTCCCCTTTTGTTGAGTTTAGTGTGGATCCGAAGACACAGTTTGTAATGTGTGGTTAACGCCTATCTTGATTGCCAATTCTGTTTGTATAACTGTAAGGCATAACCACAACACACCACCCCCTTTATCAGCTGATCTATAATGATATCAGTATTGAGCTGAGTGACTTGATGGCCAGATGTGTCTTCTCTAGAAAGATTTGAATAAATCGTTAATTGCGCGGCCTCAACACATTATTAATCAATCCATACAGGATTCATTTTGTCTCTACGCTATTGTTATCATCAACAATTATTGCTTATATACCTCATTGATACAGTAGTTGTCTTTATGCTAGACACTAATACTTTTACAAGCCAATAGACACCACGAGCCACCGATATATTGTCACGATTTTGAATATGACAGATGTTATGCTCATTGGATAATGTTTATTTAGAAGGCTTATTCAGCACTTTCACCATTAATGATGATATTAGACGTATTAGGCAATTGGTGTAATTCATTAATACACAGGTCAATCCATAACATTTACTTCGCGCGTCCAACCACAGATATACAAATGTATCTGCATATTACTAGCTCCAGCTCATCTCAGTTTATATGTTCACATGTATTGGGTATCACTGTATTGCACTGTTACATGGTTTTATGTCGGTGCAACATTTTTTCATGCTGATATTTTTGCAGGGGCTAACCCACGTCCTTTTCTTGATAGCCCATGTATAGATGCTTATGCTACTACATCATTTATGCTGGCAGCTTTTCTTACATGATGCAGTGCATCAGACTTAACCTTTGGGTACATTAGTCTTGGCTGCTACACAGCTATCAATTTACCATGGGCCATCATTATGGGTGTGCTTTGCCTGGTTCCACAGTCATTCTTTGTATTAGCAGAGAGCATACGCTCTTTAAGTGATTTGATCCGTTTATTATTTAATTATTATTGTCAGTTTGCACATGCGCATTGGCTCCCTCACTGTTCATAATAAGTTCTCCATGAGGCAATGAACATGGGTAATAGCACTCGTTTTTTTGGAACAGGTTGGCTTCACATAGTTCAATATGTGCTAGGGCATCCCACAACACACTTTATGTGCCAGCATGAGCCCAAGCGATCAGCTGTTGATCGCGCACAGTTCCGCATTATTTATTTATTTGCAGGCGGTTCGCGCATGCGCAATGGTTAGTCAATGGGTCTCCACGACCCAATCTTTCCCTGCTACAGCGTTATGCTCACACATGCGCAGTAACTATTCCCCTTGCCTAGATGCACCCTTCACTGGCTCGGCACCAGTGCGGGAGTCTCAGTACTTGACACTTCAACTCCTCACATACACATGGCAGTTAACAATCGCCTACGTGGCAGGAGTGCTACAGCGTTCTTACTGTATACTGACAGCCTGGTTCCTTTGGCAGCCCCTGTATACAGAATGTAAGTGATAATACATTACATCATGGTTGCACCTGTTGTTTTTGGTTGCTTAGGGTATATATATGTGTTATGACTCACTCTGTTTGTTCATCACCTGGAAAGAAAGTCCCGTGTGGAGGACCGAAACGTTGGTTATGTGTCACACTAAATACAATTTTTTTTGACTACCTTCTGGAGTGTGCCTCTGATATTCGCCTCACACAGGTATGTAGATGCCTATTTGACTTATATAGGTTTGCAACCACCTATATCTACCTGACGGAGATGGCCTTGTTCTCATTTATTCACTATATATATATATAGAGAATATATATATATAAATATTATTATATATATATATATATATATATATATAAAAGAACAAAAATTGTGGTCGCCACACATAATACTATAATGCAGTGTATATAAATAAACTGTAGCTGAATATTATATTGAAAGTGTGTATAAATCCTAAATGTGTTTAAAAAACAAAAATGTGCATAGGAATTATATACTAAACATGATAAACAAACTTCTACTTAAAACGACACCATAGGATTATGCATTACAAATAGTGAAAAATGTGACTAAAAAAGTGCAAAAAGTGCTGAAAATGACCAAATGTGGAAAATGAAAAAAATATATATCAAGTTATAATATAAAATCACACCAGTCCTTCAACAGTCAGTCCATAATAGGGGTATAGGATGTGTGTACAAAGGGATCTTCTGCTGCTCGCAATGGGATAAACCAACTCACGGATATCTACAAACAGAAAAAGAGAGAGAGCGCACGCCCAATAGCATAACCTGTGTGGTTTATTATAAAATAGGGGAAGGGATGGGATGGGGGGGGGAATCGCACTCACAAGATAAAAAGGTTTAAAAAGGCAGTTTGTGAATTATATCACCACCATCGGTACTGTGGGCGAAATCACTTCCAGATCGCTGATCAAGATCACCGCCGACCGGATAAGGACGCCGTTACCACACCGTCTATATGCTGTTCAAATTCAGCTCTCACTCCGAAGGCCGCTGTAGTCTTCCCGCGCTGGTATGCTCGTGCGCTCGTGCGCAGTGTCTTCGTGACGTAATCGCGCTTCTCATATCCTGACGGCGTTTACACCACCATCGGCGACTTTCTCAAAGGGCTGATGATTCATCGGTAAAAGTTCCTGCCCTTTTATACAGCCAGTCCAATAATTAATGATCAATCGCAAAGTGATAAGTGACCCATATTACGCTAATAGGGTGCTGCTATATAAATGAATACTAAAGATGACTGGACAGCAAAAGAGGCAGATATATAAAACTATAATATATGGAGATAAAACACTTAGGTGTGGGAGGATCTAAAAAGTTATTCATGAAATGTACAAAACACATATAATTACATAATTAAAACTACATTACATTCTTGATAGATCCAAAATGCTGCTTACATCAAAAAATAGGCAGGTCACATCTCGTCTGAGATATAATTCACCAGTGATTTCGGACAATAATGTGAAATCCAGTTTGAGATTTATTACAACTTACAATCAGTCACATAAAGCCATCCAGAAGATTGTGAGCAATCACTGGGGAATTCTCAGATGTGATCCTCATTTAAAAGGCATTCTTCCTGATCGGGCATTGATAGTTTACAGAAAGGCTAGAAATATGAAGAGCATTATAGCACCCACCAAATTGAAATCAGATAAAGTCTCCAATAAGTTGGTTGATAATAGCCTCAAAGGTAACCATAAATGTGGACGAGGGAGGTGCATTACCTGTAGACATCTGAAGACAGGAATTGAGTTCAGTTCTCCACATAGAGATAGTGTGTATCAGGTTAGGAACTTTATCAACTGCCGCAGTACATTTGTGGTGTACTGCATCCAGTGTGGATGCGGGTTACGTTATATTGGACGCACCACAAGGCCTCTCTGCACTCGTTTCCTAGAGCACAGAAGGAGTGTCATAAAGGGATTAATTGTGAATGGTATTTCCCGACACTATAAAATTCACCATAACCAGGACCCGAAATGTATGACAATAATGGGCTTGGAATATATCTTTCCCTGTGCTCTGGGAGGCGATCGGTTCAAGATATTGTGCAGACAGGAGACTTATTGGATCCACCAGTTAGGGACACTTACCCCTGGAGGACTCAATGAGTGTCTGGATGCAAGTACTCTAGTCTGATCTCCTGCCAGCTTGGATTCTCGTCGCTCTAACTGTGGGAGTAAGTACAACAGCTCTCTCCTCGGTCCTCTCTTTCCTCCACTCCCACATCCTCAACAGCATTTCCCCTTTGTCTTCCCCCATAGTTTCACCCTTGCCATACACATCCTATCCACCACCCACCATCCCTTTCCCACCCTTTCCCTCCCCTTTTCCTCCCCCTTCTCCCCACTCCCCTCCCTTCACGTCATCCCCCTGCCCCTGTCCTTAGGGACACCACTGAGTGCACAGACAGTCATATATAAAAATACTTTTTAAATTAAATCAACATTGAGAATTTAATACACACACAGTAATAATTAAGAATCACACACACATATATAAGTTTAGTGGACACTTCCCTGGATTAATATAATAATCATTTTATTTTATTTATTTTCCAACATATACACATATATACATATATATTTATAGTTGACGTGTATCTTATACACCATTCCTTATAACTCTTTCTCTCTCCCATTTATATCCCTTGGACTCTTTGTTCCTTGATGGAATAACACATTGTTTATTATTAGTACTATTGTATTTGTTTACTAGTATAATTCAATGTCACACTTTATCCCATCTGTTTTTTATACAATAGTACTAATAATAAACAATGTGTTATTCCATCAGGAACAAAGAGTCCAAGGGATATAAATGGAGAGGGAGAGAGAAAGAGTTATAAGGAATGGTGTATAAGATACACGTCAACTATAAATATATATGTTATATGTGTATATGTTGGAAAATAAATAAAATAAAATGATATTATATTAATCCAGGGAAGTGTCCACTAAACTTTATATGTGTGTTGTGTGATTCTTAATTATTATGTTGGTATTAAATTCTCAATGTTGATTTAATTTAAAAGTATTTTATATATGACTGTCTGTGCACTCAGTGGTGTCCCTAAGGACAGGGGCAGGGGGATGACGTGAAGGGAGGGGAGTGGGGAGAAGGGGGAGGAAAGGGGAGGGAGAGGGGAAAGGGGAAAGGGAGGTGGGGGGTGGTAGAGGGGATGGCAGCAAGGGTGAAACTATGGGGGAAGAACAAAGGGGAATGCTGTGTTGAGGATGTGGGAGTGGAGGAAAGAGAGGACCGAGGAGAGAGAGCTGTTGTACTTACTCCCACAGTGTTAGGCGACGAGAATCCAACGCGGCAGGAGATCGAATAGAGTTACTTGCATCCAGACACTCATTGAGTCCTCCAGGGGTAAGTGTCCTAACTGGTGGATCAATAAGTCTCCTGTGCGACAATATCTTGAACCGTAGCTCCAAGCACAGGGGAAGATATATCCAAGCCCTTATTGTCATACATTTCGGGCGGTCCGGTTATGGTGAATTTTAGTGTCGGGAAATACCATTCACATTAATCCTTATGACACTCCTTCTGTGCTCTAGGAAACGAGTGCAGAGAGGCCTTGTGGTGCGTCCAATATAACGTAACCCGCATCCACACTGGATGGCAGTACACCACAAATGTACTGCGGCAGTTGATAAAGTTCCTAACCTGATACACACTATCTCTATGTGGAGAACTGAACTCAATTCCTGTCTTCAGATGTCTACAGGTAATGCACCTCCCTCGTCCACATTTATGGTTACCTTTGAGGCTATTATCAACCAACTTATTGGAGAATTTATCTGATTTCAATTTGGTGGGTGCTATAATGCTCTTATATTCTAGCCTTTCTGTAAACATACAATGCCCGATCAGGAAGAATGCCTTTTAAATGAGGATCACATCTGAGAATTCCCAGTGATTGCTCCACATCTTCTGGATGGCTTTAGTGACTGATTGAAGTTGTAATAAATCTCAAACTGGATTTCATTATTGTCCGAAATCACTGGTGAATTATATCTCAGACGAGATGTGACCTCCTATTTTTGATTTTGTTGTAATAGCAGCATTTGGATATATCAAGAATGTATGTATGTTTTTATGTATATTATATGTGTTTTGTACATGAATTAAGCTTTTTAGATCCTCCCACACTAAGTGTTTATCTCCATATATTATAGTTTATATCTGCCTTTTGCTGTCAGTCATCTTTAGTATTCATTTATATGAGCAGCACCCTATTAGCGTAAGGGTCACTTATTCAACTTGCGATGATCATTAATTATTGGACTGGCTGTAATAAAAGGGCGAGGACTTAACGCATGAATCATCAGCCCTTTGAGAAAGTCGCCGAGAGGTGATGAAACGCGTCAGGATACTGAGAAGCGCGATTACGTCACGAAGACACTGCGCACGCGACACGAGGCCATACCCAGCGCGGGAAGACTACAGCGGCCATTCGGAGTGGAGAGCTGAATTTGAACAGCATATAGACCAGTGTATGAACGGCGTCCTTATCCGGTCGCGCGTGATCTTGAGATCAGCGATCTGGAAGTGATTCGCCCAGCAGTACCGGATGGTGGTGATATAATTCACCAAACTGCCTTTTTAAACCTTTAATCTTGTGAGTGGCGATTCCCCCCCCCCCCATCCATCCCTTCCCCTATTTTATAAAACCACACAGTGTTATGCTATGGGCGTGCGCTCTCTCTCTTTTTTCGTTGTAGATATCCGTGGAGTTGGTTTATCCCATGTGGAGAACAGCAGAAGATCCCTTTGCACACATCCTATACCTCCTATTATGGACTGACTGTTGAAGGACTGGTTGGATTTTATATTATAACTATAATATATTTTTTTCATTTTCCACATTGGGCAATTTTCAGCACTTTTTGCACTTTTTTAGTCACATTTTTCACTATTTGTAATGCATAATCCTATGGTGTCGTTTTAAGTAGAATTTGTTTATCTATGTTTAGTATATAATTCCTATGCACATTTTTGTTTTTAAACACATTTAGGATTTATACACACTTATATATAATATTCAGACACCAGTTTATTTATATACACTGCTTATTAGTATGATTTTGTGCCGCCACAAGTTTTGTGTTCTAATATATAGTATATATATATATATATATATAATTTATACTATATTGATTACACTATATCATTATAGATCATAGTGAATAATGAGAATCCAGGGCTACTCCGTCAGTATCGGATAGTACCCTAGGTGGCGTGCAATAGCTATATAAGCAAATAGGGCATCCCCATACAGGGAGACCCGTGGGACTGCGAATATCAGAGGCAATCGCAGATAGGTAGTCAAAAAAAATTGTATTTTAGTGTGATTCATATAAACACAACGTTTCGGTCATTTGCCCCTGTCTCCCACACACGGGGTTACCTTTCCTGCAAGCGGTTTTGATGAACAAATCAGAGTGGAGTCATCACACTACATATTATATGACCCTAAGCAACCCAAAAATATTACAGGTAGGCTTACCAAATGATTGGGTATGTAAATCTATTTACATATTCGTTACAGGTATGTCCATAGGCGCCAAAGGAACTCACGGCACTGTCAGATGATCAGTTAGAACGTTTATCTTGTAGCATATCTTGCCACCCCCGTACGCAGTTGTTAACTGGATGCATGTGTTGTAGGAGGTGTGAATGTGTCAGAGTACATGAGACTCCCTGTTTACCGTGGTGCGAGACATGGAACTGGGGTTGCGCATCTATAGTGGAAAGGGGAACTAGTTACTCGACCGCACTGTGTGAGATAAAACGTCCCCTTTCCCGTAGCAGCGGACCCAAGATATGGGTCAGTGGAGACACATTGACTTTACACCCATGCGCATGGCGACACTGCCTGCGCCAATATCAGATAAATAATGCGGAACTGTGCGCGTATCAACAGTAGATCGCGTGGGTCATGGTGGCACATAAAGTGTGTTGGTGGGATGACTACCATGACATATCGAACTATGGAAGCCAACACTGGTCCAAAAAAAACGCAGGTGGCTATTACCTTTTGCATCGCCTATAATAGTATGGGGGGCTCATGGAAATATTTGAACATCAGTTGAGGGGAAGCACTTTATGGCATGTGTCAACCCTGAGGACAATGAATAATTAAATAACTAAACGGCATCAAATCCTAAGAGCGTATGCTCTCTGCATAATACAAAGATATGACTGATGGAAAGCCAGGCAAATATACTACCACCACATAATGACTGGCCCCCATGGTATCCAATGATAATGCTGGTGTAGCAGGCAAAGCCAAGACTAGTGTACCCAAAGGTAGAGTCTGATGCACTGCATCCTTGTAAGATAAAGCTGCCAGAATATAATGCGTCAGTAGCCTAAGTAAGATATACATGGGCATCAAAGAAAAGGACGTGGTTAGCCTTTTCTGCAAAAATATTTCCAGCATGAATATAACCAGGTTCGACCCGATTCTATAGTTTATAAAAACACCAGTGCTTCTTGTAACACAGTTGTCTACATACCACGTGTATTTTCACCCATATACATTGTTTTTAATCATGAGAAATACCAACCTTTCCTTATGATTTGAGCTGACTGCTCTTTCATATAGAATATCGCATTATCATTTGTTTTTCATTATATGGTCGTTCGGACCACGTGTAATTAATACAATGTATGGCATGGCACTTCCCTGTGTAGTAATGAATTACACCACCACCTGTTGCCTAATAACGTTCTCGAACTATTCCTCAATTAAGGGTGGAAAGTGTGAATATGCGAGCCTTTATACGATAAAACCCATTATTGCATCCATGATTTTTTGGCTATGCACATCTGTCATCATGTCAAAATGGGCCCAATATATAGCTGTGCTGGCACAATCGTCCCCCTTGCCCCTTCCCCCCCGGTTCTATTTGGCATATGAAAGTAATTAGGCTCACAGCTAGCATAATGGTTTCACCCAACCCTAATGTATCATCCATGATGGCTTAGAGCAGCATATTGCCCGTGATTGATTAATCCAATGCGTCTAGATCGACCATAACTATGAAGCCTGCCTTAGGCATTGCAGGCAATCCACAGTTTTGTGTCGACTCCTGTTGTACACCGCCAACTTAATCTCGCAGTTCTCCAGTGACCTCCCCCTTCAACTTTATTACCCCTCTTTCCCTAGAGAAGAACATTGCGCCATCAAGTCCTCAGCTCAAATACTTGATATCATTATAGATCAG
>WSYH01007908.1:0-31203 GCA_036426205.1 Ascaphus truei | reverse complement strand
TGTGGATGTGTTTTATGGCTAGAGGTGTCAAAGGGTAACTGAAAGCAAGTGAAGAAAGAGTGTGTATGTGTATCAGTGTGAATAAAAATGAATGGAGAGCCCACAGTATAAACAGTGCTCTACACAAGGTGTGTGTGGAGTGAGAGGGATATAAATGGTGTGGGTGGGTGTGGAAATGTGAGAGTTTGTAGCACAACTAAAAGTGTGTGTGGATACTATGTGGTCCCTATTGGTGTATATGGATGGAAAAATAAGGAGTATTAGGAGTATTAGTATGTGTGAGAGACACATATATATATATATATATTGTGATCTCCACACCACGTTGCAGTCTCTTTTAGTCCCAATGTAAGGCAGGAAACACTGTAATTCTCTTTATGGGTTTTATTTACAGGGATTAAATCATACACCAACAGGCCCACTGTCCCTTTAAGTCAAACAAATCATAAAATAAAATGCCTATTCCCTTTAGGGAAAGCCAACGACACTGTAGCTGTCGCCCTCACTACTCAGATGGCCAGCTAAACTCATTCCCACCACCAAAACATGCCCTGGCATAAGCAACCATGTACACAGTCTCTGTACACAACAATAAAGTGTTTTCCTTATCTGTTTGGAGCAGAAGTCCCGCTTCAGCACGGCCTTATGTCCTTTCCTCCTAGGGGAACTCGGCCCCACGTGGGCTCAGAGAAACTCTCCTCTGTAAATGCAAAGGACCGGACATCCCCGCTTCAGCATGGTCTGTCTTTTTTCCTGCTTTCCTCTGGGATTCAAACCCAGGCAGTCCCAGCGGACTCCGTGATCACCATCCAGCGGGTCCAAGGAACTGTGCCAGCCTCTTCTTTAGCTGGGGAGCACTTCTCTGTCCCCCTCTCTGGGACAGCAATCTCTCACTCTGTGAGTCTCAGCATGTGTGTCTCTCACATGGCAGCTTCCTGTGTACTTTAAAAACACTTCCTTGTTCAGCCAGTTTAATTATGCAACAGCTGCTGTTGAGTTTCCTAGGGGGATTAACTCTATGTGTTGAAAAAGTCTTATAGCTGCCCTATTCCCGCACCTAGAGGACCGTGATGGTATCACATATCCCTCCCCCCAGCGAAACATTGTCCTGTGAGCGGCCCGTGCACCATTCCCGTGCACCAGCCACTTTGTCAGAGATGTCTAAAATCCACCTCTTCTTTTTCCTTGCCTTGCAGTTGAAGAGTCTTACCTTCGGGGCAAGTACTAGGCCTTCTGGGCCTGCAGACTGGTCCTTCACTGCCTTTTTATCTTGTGCCGGCCAGAGTCTTGGGTTAAAGCTCTGCCTTTGTTGCTTCCCCTTCTGCAAAGGTTCCTGAGCATCCTGCTGTCTGTTAGCTCTCTCTGCCAGGACTCTATCCCGCTCTGTGACCCTGATCTGCCATCCTGAAGATGCATCTCTATCCTCTTCCTCTTGTGCTCAGAGTCTCCTTTACCCTGTAGAAGAGCGTTGATCTCGGTCAGCTCATTGCGTTCACTCGCCAGTGATTGTTTGGCCTTCTCTTGTGAAGACAGCAACTCCGCTTCAGCGGGGATGGCTTTTGGACCTTTCTCCATCAGCGTACCTTCAGTGTTTGAGACTAGAGACCAGTCATTCAACACAAGTTCTATGTTTGGTTCACACCATTTATCTGCAGTATTTCCATTTCGGCGGTATTCTCCTTTGCCCCAAGTGCACCCCATGGCGCCTCATTTGGTTTTAACTCTACCACCCTCTTTTTCCCGGACTCCTTCTCAAGGATCTACTTCATATTAGGAACCTCCTTCTGGGCAGCAGTAGAGTCCAAACTAACATCACGCTCAGTCTTCAGAGCCTTGAGCGCCTCACCCAGGTCACGCTTTTGTTTCTCTGCCATCTTGCGGCCAGCACGCTCAGATTCCATTTCCTTCCTCAGATCTTGAAGCTGTCCTTCTGCATTTCTTTTTCCACTCAGTGCAGCTGCTAGTTCAGCTTCTTTGGTGTTGAGTCGCGATTCCAAATCTGCCAGCACATTCAGAGCAAGATTTAAATCTGTTCCTTTTTTCCATTTCTGGCCTTTAGCAAGTTTAGTGCTTCAGCGAGAAACTGCTGTCTCTTGAAAACATCTTGCAATTCTCCTCTTAGGGCCTCCATCTCATCAATGTGGTCGCACTGAGTTTGCCTCAACGTATCCTCCATCATACCGCGGAGCTCTGCAGTTGTCACTAGGATCGCTGCTGCTTCTGTTTTCCAGGCCTGTTTCTCCTTGGCGTACTGATTCTTGGGGATGGAACAGCCTGTCTGCTTCTCCAGCTCTTGCTCCAGTTTCTGGACCTTTTCCCGCTCCCTCTCATACTGAGTCACCTGGCACCTAAGCTCCGCCTCCACCGATGCTCTGGTGATGCTCAGCGTGGCCTTCAGCTCCTCATGCTGCTCTGTGGGGACACACTGGGTACTCAGATGCTCCTGTAGCCCTTATACTTTGTTAGAAGCCTGGAAATTTCCCTTCAGTAGCACTCGGCGCATCTCCTCAGCATCCGCTTGTTTCACTTTGGCCTCTTGCAGACTCACACGCATCTCTTGCAACTGGCTCCGCAGTTTTTGCTCTGCTTGGTTGTGATGCTCCAGGGAGACACGTTCTTTATGCAGCCTTCTTTCTGCACTCTCCAGTGCTTTCTGCACTTCCAAATTTTCTTCCGGAAATTCTCTTTTCACCTTACCAGGCTCTGCTTTGAGCGCGCAAGCTTCTTGCTGAGAAACGGTTAACTTTGTGATGAAGTTTTGAACGTCTTTCTGGGACATCTCATAGTACAGTTTCCAGTCGGTACTCGTTTTCTCTGATTCGCTCGGCTTACTGTATATGGCGGTAGCGGTAGCCTTTTTCATCCCATGGCTAGTCATCATTCCTATGACGATTGCGTCAAACGCTCTGGGCTGTGGCTCATCTCTGTTTTTTTTGACCTTCTGCTGAAAATGGAGACTGTCCTTTTCGCGGGGCCCCGTAGTAGCCATCTTCATCCTCATCCAGCCTGAAGGGACAGTCTGTGGTGTGGTCCAGCTTTTCACACCATTAACGTTTCTGGCGAGGTTCCTTTTGTGGGACCAAACCGAGATACCCATTGCTGAAAGGACATTGTTTTGTGTGGCCATGCACATTACACATAAAACACATTGTATCCTCCATTTTCTACCTTCAGGTGTATTCTTCACCTTGTGTATCCTGTAAGCACAACTGCTTATAAACAGTGGGACAGACTTTGCTTGTAGAATTTGTTTTTTTTCCACTTCAGTTGAGAGGCCATTTTAAATCCCCGCATTTATTTCCAAACCCACAGTTTCTGCTGCTCAGCGCCCTTTTGGACTGCCCACATTCTCCACCAATTGTGATGCCCACAACACGTTGTAGTCTCCTTTAGTCCCAATTTAAGGCAGGAAACACTGTAATTCTCTACATGGGGTTTATTCACAGGGATTAAATCATACACCAACAGCCCCACCGTCTCTTTAAGTCAAACAAATCATAAAATAAAATAGCTAACTACACCATAGCTGTTGCCCTCACTACTTGGATGGCAAGCTGGGCTGCAGTGTGTTTTGTGGGTTTAGAGGGGGGCTGCAGTGTGTTTTGTGGGTTTAGAGGGGGGCTGCAGTGTGTTTTGTGGGTTTAGAGGGGGGCTGCAGTCGGTGCCGCTTTATACATTAGGGCGACTAGGCACAGTGCCTGGGGCCTACGAACCTTTTAGGGCCTACAATATTTAACTTGAAAAAATACCTAAACAAAAAAAATCACAAAATATGAGAAAACAGCAAATTTTAATTTAAAATTCCTTCGAAGTATCGATACCTTTAAATATCGAAACAAAAGTATCGATGCCAAATATCGCTAGTATCGAAAGAAACAAGCAAACGATGAAATTAGCATAAAAATGAGTAAAAATATCGGGCACACAGGCCTCTAGAAATAATAGTGCCTCGGGCCTACGAAGGTCTTAAAACGGCCCTGCCTGCAGTGTGTGTTTTGTGGGTGTAGAGGGAGGCTGCAGTGTGTGTTTTGTGGGTGTAGAGGAGGGATGCTGGTGTGCGTTTTGTGGGTGTAGAGGGGGGATACTGGTGTGCGTTTTGTGGGTGTAGAGGAGGGATGCTGTGTGTGTTTTGTGGGAGTAGAGGGGGGTTGCTGGTGTGTGTTTTGTGGGTGTAGAGGGGGGCTGCAGTGTGTTTTGTGGGTGTAGAGGGGGCAGCTGTCTGTTTTGTTGGTGTGTGTGTGTGTGTGTGTGTGTGTGTGTGTGTGTGTGTGTGTGTGTGTGTGTGTGTGTGTGTGTGTGTGTGTGTGTGTCTGCAGTGTGTTCTGTGGGTGTAGAGGGGGGTGCTGCAGTGAGTATTTTGTGGTTGTAGAGGGGGCCGCAGTCTGTTTTGACATGCAAATGAGCACACAGTGTCACCTTTTGCCTCAAAAGGTGGAGGGTTTTTCATCACCTTTCTCACCCACCATAACTTATCTAATGTGCGGTGAAACTGATTATAACTAATGGTCTCCTATCGGGGTGGTTGTGATAGGGAATTACTCGATCACCTTTTTCACCCACCATAACTTATCTAATATATATATATATATGGAGCCATCTGCCTAAAACACTTGTTACAACAAAAGATTTAACAAAGATGTGAATGAACAAA
Source organism: Ascaphus truei (assembly GCA_036426205.1). Lineage (NCBI taxonomy): Eukaryota > Metazoa > Chordata > Amphibia > Anura > Ascaphidae > Ascaphus > Ascaphus truei. The sequence continues at coordinate 26,552 of WSYH01007908.1, read as the reverse complement.
TGTAACTTTCTCTGGTTTGTTACCTAAACCCAATGTTCTGCACACACTGCTTCACTGCCCATTACTGACAGGCGATGTTCTCAATTAAACGTTTGTACAATATACAAACGTTATCTACACACCACAACTTTTCACGGAGGCCGCTGTGTTGTTCAATGTTGTGTTACCTTTTCTTTGTCCAATATCATCTGCATCTGGCAATATAGTTGTTTCAGCTACAAAAGAAAAGCAACAGTTTCAATGAGTGTAACAACATTTTTTGTTAATATATTTTTGTGATATTATAAAGGAGAATTAACTATTTTGTTTTAAAGAACAAGTGTGTCTTCTCTATATTTGCATAACAATATTTCACAATCACATAAATAAATCAATAAATAATATATACTCATAATAAAAGATTGTTATGGTAGTTACTGTATCTGATTGTTCTGTCTTTTAACCCGACACACACACACACACACACACACACACACACACACACACACACCAAGGACTAATGGTAGTAAAGTATAAGTGTACTACAATAAATAAACTGTTATGTAAAAAAAAAATGTGTCCCAGTTTTTCATTTTCAAAATCTGGTCACCCTACATATTCTGGCCTCTTCCAGTAGCACTGCTTACTCCTTGAAGGTTAGCACAAGAACTCCCTGGAGCTCTCTTACTCTGCTCCTCACTCTTCTCCTTCAATGTGGACACTGCACCCCCTCCCTTCCCTGGGGAGTGGCTAGTAAGCCGGCCTATTCCTGTCATCGGCCCCCCTCATTTTAGTGAGAGGCCACTATAACTTTATTGTTCATACCTGCTGAACAATGTAACATCACACACTGAACATTAGAATGAATTCCTTTTTAGGAATCATTCCCACGCTGCCCACAACCTATGGGGATTTACAGTGGAACTTAAGACAAGGAATAGTAGTCCAGAGAGACCTGGCTACACATGTATCTATGAGCATGTATAGTTTGTATGTAAACAAGAGAATAAAATGATCATGTATAATTTGTATGTCTCGTGAATGCAAACAGAATGCAAGTGTAGCCCCCTGTAAACAGCTCAGGCTATACCTATCTTCCTTCTACTGTGGTAAGTCCTGTTAAGATCAGGCGCCAGTAATCATTATGGGTTTTCCCCCGTCATAGCCCTAACCTGAATGGTAGATGCCGGCCTGGACTCTGTTGCAGGCGTGAGCAAGAGGGAGGTTCTGCTGACACCAGGAGGGGAGGGGCTAGCTCTATATTTAGCAGCCCACTCCGGCGAGTGGTGGTGGTTCTTCGTGCTTGCTGTGTGTGATGTTCCTTTCTGATTGATGGTTCTTTAATGAAAAGTTCGAGTGAGCAGAGAGATCAAGAGTCTAAAGCTGCTGAGTAATAGGCCGTAAGCCACGAATCCTGCGGAACGGTCCGAGGAGTATCGGGAGGCTACGGGCTCCCCGGCGCAGTATGCCGGTTGAGAGCGAGAGGAACCAAACCGATCAGCGTCTGTAAGTAGAGCTGATAGAATCATAGACTGGTGGACCAATGCCCTCACCCCGCTGCCAGGGGTGATGGGAATAGAATTCAAGACCCACCCCGAGGCTAACCTCGGGGGTGGGCCACGGGGTATTGCCGCCCTAGCTCAGACCATCCTGTCGGCCGAGTGACTTGGAGGGAAGGAGAGGAGGAGGTCGTGGGGAGTTGAGCAGGTTGTACTTGGCCCTGGCGATTGTTTTGTGGCTGCTGGAAGCCTTATCGTTGGGATATCGCTGCACTGTCAAATAAAGAGACTGTTCTGCACCCGTAAAGACTGTGTGTGATTTGGAGAGTATAACCCTGGGACCCGAGGGGTTCTTCTATACCGGTCCTATCCCATTACCCTGGGAGTATAGAAGATGGAGGCGCTGCACCACTGAGATAATATGGAGGCTTGCACCCCAGAAGCCCGGTCCTGGCTTCCCCACAACATCGCAGGAAGCTCAGGCCCTCCTGTTCCTCACAGGTACGCACCACCACACCTGTAACCAGCCCCCATGCATCCCTCACACTCCCTTAGAGACCGGGGGGGGGGGAAACAGGGTTACACAAGTAAACAAACAGCAGCTTTGCCATTAAAGTGGTGCGCAGATTTGCATTGTAAACATGTTTCTCAGCATGAATGCCAGGCACAGGTCTAGTCCTGCGCTGGTACTGGCCAAGTACAGATGTGCTGCAGCTGGAACAACTTTTTAGCGATACTTCTTTGTAAGAAGAGTTTCAAGAGGATCGTGTGTCACTGCAAAACTGGCACAAATTACATCATTTTCATCTAGCGCAGTGTTTTTCAACAGGGGTTCCTAGGAATCCTTGGGTTCCCCGGGCATCCCTAAAGTGTTCCCTGCAATCTTCAGATCATTTGTATATTGTACCAAATACAGAAGAATTTGCAATGCATCTGATCTCAGAAGCGCTATTACAGTAGAGAGCGTTGGGGTTCCTTACAATGCATCTGATCTCAGACACGCTATTAGAGAGGGTTGGGGTTCCTTACAATGCATCTGATCTCAGACACGCTATTAGAGAGGGTTGGGGTTCATTACAATGCATCTGATCTCAGACGCACTATTAGAGAGGGTTGGGATTCCTTACTATGCATCTGATCTCAGACGCACTATTAGAGAGGGTTGGGGTTTTGCAGAATTTCACAATATAATTATAGGGTTCATTATCCCCAAAAAGGTTGAAAAACATTGATATAGCTTCTATGTGTGTCACAATATAAAGTTGCCAACATGGCGGGTTTGCAATTGTCGTTAGGGGTCGGAACTGTAGGGACGAGTTACATTACATTTTTGTTGTAATACAGTCCCCCATTCTCTGCTAAAATGTGTGAGCAGGAACATTTCCCACATTCGTTACATGCTGTTTCCTCAGAAATCGTCCTAAAAAACCCAGAGATAATTATAAAATATTAATGTTAAAAGACGACACTTACATCTGCTCCTCTTTCCTGTCTCCTGATGTGAGGTCTTACAGGTCGTGCTACCTAAAATATCAAAATCTGTTTAAAGAAAACGTACATTTCCATTCTAGACTCATATTTTGTGTTTATTCTCTGACCCCACATTGTGTCTGCGTGTATGTGTGTATGCGTGCATGCGTGTATGTGTGTATGCGTGCATGCGTGTATGTGTGTATGCGTGTATGCGTGTACAGTATGCAAAAGATCACTTGTGAGCACATTCACATGTCTTAGACAGGTCTGCACCCTGCCTTTCACCATTATCACCTAGCATACAATGCTCCCACTGCAGCAAGGGATTCTGGGAAATTACATGTAAATGAGCTATATGCTACACAGTGGAGGTTTATTGTCGCCTTTTTCACCCACCATAACTTATATGAAGTATGGTAAACCTACCCAGCCTTGAAAATTGCAAAGCCAGTACAACCAACCTCCCAATGATGAGACCCAAAAGGTTGAAACAGCTGTCTGTGAGTGGTATCACTGGCTTTGCATCTAATGCTATGCTGTGCTTAAAAGCTGTGTGAACAGCGAGCATTAGCTTATAAGGGTTCCATGTAAGAATGGATTTAAGGCAAAAAGTGACACGGTGTGCTTATTTGCATGTCTTTTCCCAGAATCCCTTGTCGCAGTGAAAGCACTGTATGCTAGGTGATAATGGTGAAAGGCAGGGTTGTAGATCTGTCTAAGGCTGCACTTATAGTGCCGGCGAGAGCGATGTCGCATCAAAACAAATGCATTGTCGCCATCGCCGGCGCGTATAGTGGACGCGAAAGCGATGGCGCGACAGAGCAACAGCGCTACCAAAAATCTGGTAGTTAAAACCAGAGACATAACATAAAACACAGACAAAGCTCAGTGGACATCCAGAAAAACTTATATACGGTACAGTGCCTAAATATATAATGTATAAATAACAAATAAATAAAATGTTCTTTTAGTTTAACATTTTGGCCAAATTGTTGTAAGCCCTTGAGCCAACTGCACGGCAGACCACATTTCAAGGGTCCCTAACACTAATATAGATTCTTAATAACCTGTGCATTGCCAGGAAGAATGAGCTTGTAGGTGTTCTGTATGTTTTATAATTCTTGTTCAGCTAGTCTTAGCTGATTGGAGGGTGGCAACCTCCTACCTAATTGAAGCTCACTCCCTCCCACATTTAAATGGTTAAAAGCTCACTCCATGGCATCTCTCACTCTCAGGGGAACTTGCTTGCTTGCAGTATGGTTGTGACAAATCTATTACAGAGTGCTTTTCCTGGTAATGTACAGGTTAATAAAAGCTTCAATCAGACTTAGAACTTTTGCAACTAATGTTGACAGATTTACTATAAATCATTCTTCCTGGCAATGCACAGGTTATTAAGAATCTATATTAGTGTTAGGGACCCTTGAAACGTGGTCTGCCGTGCAATTGGCTCAAGGGCTTACAACAATTTGGCCAAAATGTTAAACTAAAAGACCATTTTATTTATTAGTTATTTATACATGTATATTTAGTCACTGTACCGTATATAACTTTTTCTGGATGTGCACTGAGCTTTGTCTGTGTTTTTTGTTATGTCTCTGGTTTTAAATATATATATATTGCCATGCTCAGTAGCACTCCTATGTGAAACTTATATGCTTATATATATATGTTGTGGGTATTTTGGGGGTTCAATATGAGCTTGTAGGTGTTCTGTATGTTTCAAAAATCTGGTAGTCAGTAGAATTTGATTTTTCGAGAGACGGTCTCCACATGTGACTGGCTATAAGCCAATCATAGAGCTTCTCTGTCCCTCTGCCTTCCCCCTTGCTGACATCACTGGCCTTGTAGCCACCGATGTCTCCAAAATATGAATTACAACTTTTGAAATGGCGACGGGTGGTGACGGGTGATGTCATCGGTCGCGTCGCTGGCTGTATAAGCGCAGCCTTAGACATGTGATTGTGCTCACAAGCGATCTTTTTATTTGCTCTTTCTCGCTCTCTCTCGCTCTCTCTCTCGCTCTCTCTCACTTGTTACCGGAAAAGATTTGACAAAGATGTGAATGAACAAATGTAACTTTCCCTGGCTTGTTGTCTAAACCCAATGTTCTGCACACACTGCTTCACTGCCCATTACTGACAGGCGATGTTCTCCATTAAACAATATACAAACTTTATCTACACACCACAACTTTTCTCAGAGGCCGCTGTGTTGTTCGATGTTGCGTTACGTTTTCCTTGTCCAATATTATCTGCATCTGGCAATATAGTTGTTTCAGCTGCAAAGGAAAAGCAAAAGTTTCAATGAGTGTAACAACATTTTTTGTTAATACATTTTTGTGATATTATAAACGAGAATTAACTATTTTTTTTTAAGGAAGAAGAGTGTTTTCTCTATATTTGCATGACAATATTTCACAATCACATAAATGAAGGCACAGCTGCACGGATTAGCCATACAGTATATGTGAGGCTGTTCCGGAGATGATATGGCTGTGTGAGTTACGTGAGAACATTGAATAAAACTTGCTCAAAGTTCCTCGTGGCTTTGGCCGGTGCTAACAGCAGTGTCCTTCATACTAATGATGAGTTTTGCCCAGTCCCTCTGGAGTAGAAGTACCTAGTCTGATTAATAGTGTGATATTCCCATCTCGTGCAACTCTATACATTTCCGGGCACATATATTGTATAGATAGGGAGGTTCACTAGTTCAAAATGCAAACTTGGCGAGCTGTGAAGTTTGTTTGGAAGCGCAAGTAGAAATTCGGAGCGATGTTTCCAATCCGAGCAACATTTTGCCCAATTTATAACATTTTGTTTATTTTTTAGTTCTTGCCATAATTTCTTTACAAAGCCAAAACCAACTGAGTTCTTTGAAAATCAAAACACGACAAAATGTTAAACCCAAAACACCAGGGACATGTTCTTCATAAACTATCGCTGTACAAACCATCTGTACCTGATATGTTATCCAGGAGATTTATTACTTTTTTCAGGAACATCGATTCCAAGTAACTGTCTGAAATACAAAATAAACAAGTGCTGCCCACGTTATTATTTAACATTTAAATTGCGAGAACAGGCATACCCTGGTTTAAGGACACTAACTTTAAGGACACTCGCGAGTAAGGACATATCGCCCAATAGGCAAATGGCAGCATGCGCATGCGCCTGTCAGCAAGTCCTGAACAGCAATACCGGCTCCCAACCTGTACCGAAGCTGTGCGCAAGCGGGGAGACTATAGAGCCTGTTACAAATGCGTTATTTACATCAGTAATGCACGTATATGATGATTGCAGTACAGTAGATGCATCAATAAGAGAAAAAAAGGTAGTGCTTCACTTTAAGTACATTTTCGCTTTACATACATGCTCCGGTCCCATTGCGTAAATTAATACGGGGTATGCCTGTACCTCTTTACGTTCGGCGGACGGGTAAGAGTGGGCAAATAATTACAATTCAAGAGATTCGACCATGACTGCCAACCAAGTATTTATACATTTATGACAGTATTTTACAGATTTTTGTTAAATTGCTTGAATGATATTACTTCTTTAAACTTGTCGCTTACATTTAGAAACCCAAAATATAAATATTCAACTTGTGAAACATTTTATTTGATTTATTTCTATATTAGTGAATTTTATTGCTCAAGCTTCAGCAATAGTCTATCTAGCTCAACAGCAAATATCCCCCATATATACCAAATGGTGGCAATATTAGCTTTTTTTGTAGTCATCTCTAAATAGTTAATATCAGAAAACTTAAAACAAAGATTCTGTAAATATGATGAAATAACTGTGTTTAATATTCTATGTGAGCTTTGCAATTTTTAAATTGTGAAACTTAAATGATCTTATGCTAAAAAATCATTGTGTAGTACTGTAAGTTCTGGGTTCTTTATTCAGCCGTTGGAAACGCAATTTATTTTACACATTCTCATCATTAATACGTTTATCGCACAAATAATGAATTAGATTAATAGAAGAAGAAAAAACTCCATTTATTTCTGTGCCTTTTTATTATGTTTTTTTAAATTAAAATTATTTGAATTTAATCATTTCAACATTGGCAACACGAGTGCAGTCATTGGGGCATCTTTTTGTTTGTTTTGGTATTGTTACCCTTATCCCCATTTGCACCTTTTTGCCACTCCATACTACCTTACACACTACTATATATCTATGCAAGCTGATGCGGGGGAGTCTTTCCTATCTTTCCCCTTCTCCCCTGATCAGGTCTTTCTGTGCCACATTTTCTGCCCCCGTTTTGCAGTTCAGAGACTTAGTACCGAGCTCTTCAATGTGAGGATATACAGCTGATGTTCCCTCGCTGTGACATAACTACACGGGACACTAACCAACACCAACCACGCCTTGTGTTACCAAACTGCACTATTTACTGCTGGCGGCGGCTTCAAATAGAAGCCCCTTACATGTCACACAGATTGTTACCCTGAGAGCTCTTATACCATTGGGACCAATATGTTTCTGTAGCACTATAGAGAAGTGGAAATGGCAGATACAGCAGCGGCACAGAATGTGATACATCACATACAGTAACAGTATGAGGAAGACAGGGCCTATGTTGGTCTTGAGAACTTGAAATATACTGTTAACTACCTTTATTAGAACTGCGTTCCTGATCTTGTTCCTTTTCCCCCTCTGTAATTAGAAACACAGAAACGTGTCATGCTTAGGCCGTGTCCATGGTTATCGTGAGCGCGACTGCGCTTGCGCCATGGTCAAAATGATGTGCGTCTATGAGGCTGTCCATAGAGCGCGCGGCTGCGCACGGGACCAGAAGAGTCGGTGCTCGCGATACGCGAGGAAACAAATATATTGGTTTCCTCGCGTGAAGTCTGGGTCACGTGAGCGGTTTGCCCAATGAAGGCAAACCAGCTCAGTGATGTCACGGCCACGCCCCCCGACACCCCTCCTCGTCGCGTCTACCCAGGCCATAGATCGCTGCAGGTAAAGGCGCGCGTCACGTTACGGACGCGGCCTTGCTTGTGCAGACTTTACAATTATACTCTATGGCAGCGGTGCGCAAACTGTGGGGCGCGACCCCCAGGGTCAAATTATGGGACCCCAGGGACCCCCATGCAAATTATACTCTATGGAATAAAACAAAGGATTAGACAGTGTGGCAGATCTGCACTTTGATTACTGTTTATAAAAGTATACAAAGAAGCTTGATAACATGTTATTAGGAGACACATTCTGCAACGTTCTTATGATGGAAAATCCAGTTTGTTAAAGTATGTACAGTGGTGTGAAAAAGAAAGTACACCCCCTTTGAGTTCCATGGTTTTACATATCAGGACATAATAACAATCATCTGTTCCTTAGCAGGTCTTAAAATTAGGTAAATGCAACCTCAGATGAATAACAACACATGACAAATTACACCGTGTCATGATTTATTTAACAAAAATAAAGCCAAAATGGAGAGGCCATGTGTGAAAACTAAGTATACCTTATGATTCAATAGCTTGTAGAACCACCTTTAGCAGCAATAACTTGAAGAAATCGTTTTCTGTATGACTTTATCAGTCTCTCACATCGTTGTGGAGGAATTTTGTCCCACTCGTCTTTACAACATTGCTTCAGTTCATTGAGGTTAGTGGGCATTTGTTTATGCGCAGCTCTCTTAAGGTCCAGCCACAGCATTTCAATCGGGCTGAGGTCTGGACTTTGACTGGATCATTGCAACACCTTGATTCTTTTATTTTTCAGCCATTATGTTGTAGATTTGCTGGTGTGCTTGGGATCATTGTCCTGTTGCATGACCAAATTTCGGCCTAGCTTTAGCTGTTAGACAGCTGGCCTCACATTTGACTCTAGAATACTTTGGTATACAGAGGAGTTCATGGTCGACTCAATTACTGCAAGGTTCCCAGGTCCTGTGGCTGCAAAAAAGCACAAATCATCACCCCTCCACCACGTGCTTGACAGTTGGTATGAGGTGTTTGTGCTGATATACTGTGTTTGGTTTTCGCCAAACGTGGCGCTGTGCATTATGGCCAAACATCTCCACTTTGGTCTCATCTGTCCAAAGGACATTGTTCCAGAAGTCTTGTGGTTTGTCCAGATGCAACTTTGCAAACCTAAGCCGTGCTGCCATGTTCTTTTTAGAGAGAAAAGGCTTTCTCCTGGCAACCCTTCCTAACAAACCATACTTGTTCAGTTTTTTTCTAACTGTACTGTCATGAACTTTAACATTTAACATGCTAACTGAGACCTGTAGAGTCTGAGATGTAACTCTTGATTTTTTTGCAATTTCTCTGAGCATTGCACGGTCTGACATTGGGGTGAATTTGATGGGACATCCACTCCTGGGAAGATTTTCACCTGTCTTGAATGTTTTCCACTTTTGAATAATCTTTCTCACTGTAGAATGATGGACTTTAAATTGTTTGAAAATGGCCTTATAACCCTTCCCAGATTGATGGGCAGCAACAATTGCTTCTCTAGGATCATTGCTGATGTCTTTCCTCCTTGGCATTGTGTTAACACACCTGAATGCTCCAGACCAGCAAACTAAGCTAAAACTTCGACTTTTATAGAGGTGGTCACACTTGCTGATGATCAATTAATCAAGGGCATTTGATTAGCAGCACCTGTCTGCTACTTAGCATCTTAATTCCTATGGAAGCAGTAAGGGTGTACTTAGTTTTTCACACATGGCTTCTCCATTTTGGCTTTATTTTTGTTAAATATATCATGACACGGTGTAATATGTCATGTGTTGTTGTTCATCTGAGGTTGTATTTACCTAATTTTAAGACCTGCTAAGGAACAGATGATTATTATTATGTCCTGATATGTAAAACCATAGAATTCAAAGAGGGTTTACTTTCTTTTTCACACAACTGTATATTATGTATGTATGTATGTATATATATATATATATTATTTATATAGCACCATTAATGTACATAGCGCTTCACAGCATTAATACATGTTACATAATCATATAAATAACAAATACAAATTACACATAAACGGAAGAAAGGCTTCAGACATAAAAGTAACATTTAGGAAAAGGAGTCACTGCCCCGCAGAGCTTACACTCTAAACTGATTTTCTATACAGTATGTTTAGAGGAATGACTGTGATTTTTTATCACCATGACATTAGGCACATTGCTGTAGAATATAATACTTGAATTATATATACTAATGAATGATGTGTACATTGAATATAGAGCCATGTTTATCTGCAGTGTTACTCTATAAGAAACTTACTGCGCCGGAGAACACCTAACAGCCGCTCACTTCTGGCACGTAAGGCGTCTTAAAGCGCTGGAATGTGTCTTGTGAATAAGCACCACTTACTGTAGGTAATATGGCCAATAATGTTATTTTCCTCATAGAAAAGTACATTGTGTAAAAAGTCATGTTTACTTACTTTTCTTCAGAGAGTAATGTTGTTCCTCAGAAAAAGTCTCAAAGTCGTGCACATAGAGCTTTTTGACGTCGCCATTACAATTTTTTGTCCACTCCTCTAATTTCCTCCCCCAAGTCCTGTTCCCATCTTGTCATGTATCCTGTTTTGACCGTCACTGTCTTAGCAGAACCGATTACCTCCCTGTACATCTGCGATGTGAGTCACTTGGTGGATGTCCCTGAGCGACAGAGCTTTTCAAAATTCGTCAATGGGGTATGGGGCTGCACTGTTTGGTAAAACGCTCTGAGCTGGAGGTATCTAAAGAACTCGACGTTGGGGATGTTTTGGTACTCTTTGAGTAGATCGAATGTCTGAACGCCTCGTAACCCCTCCAGATCTATTAGCCTGTTTATTTTGCTATTTTTCAGATAGTAAAGTCTGCGCTTGTCCGACCCGGAGCAAAGAGTGGATTGTCCCATAATGGGGTCATACCTGAGGCTTTGTGGGTCAGCTTGCATCTCATCCCTGTGGCCTCCCAAACCGAGAGTGAGTTGGTCATGGAGGATAGCGGCATTTTGGCACCTAACCGTGCCTTTTTGGGAAGCCAAATTAAGTGTTCAAGAGCCATAGGGGAGCATAGCTCCTTTTCTAGGGCGACCCATCTCTTTGAGTCTGGATTAGTTTGCCATTGCACAATTTGGCATAATTGCGCCGCTTTGTAGTAGGACAACAAACAAGGTACCGCTAACCCTCCTGCTTCCGTCCGTTTACGCATAATTTGTTTAGCCACCCTCGCTTTCTTACCTCCCCAGATAAATTTATCTATTGCTGATTGAAGTGAGAGGAAATCCTTCAATCCTATTGGCACTGGAGGGTTTGAAAGAGGTATAGTAAGCGTGGAAGCAGGTTCATCTTGACACAGTGGATCTTTCCGATCCACGAAATTTTGTGGGTGGCCCATCTCTTAATGTCCCCTCTCAGAGTCTGCGCCAATTTGGGATAGTTCGCCTGATACAGCGTATTATAGGACTTAGTGACATTGATCCCCAAGTATCTAATGTTTTTCTGTTGCCAATTGAAATTAAAGTTTATGGCGATCAATTTCTCTACATGTTTGGGAAGGTTGATGTTCATAGCGTCAGATTTGGACTGGTTTATTTTGAATCCGGAGATCCTGTTAAATCTCCCCAACAAGTCAAAAAGGTTTGGTAGAGAGGTAAGGGGTTTAGATATTGTCAGGAACACATCATCCGCATACAGTGCCACCTTATGCGACTGGTTTCCCATGTCAATACCCGTGATGTCTTTGCTATCGCATATCTGGGCAGCCAATGGCTCCATACACAAAGCCGACGGATTCTTGTAGAGGGCGAAGATCGCCTTTGTTAATTTCTTTCCCATCCCAAATGCTCCAAGCGTGGCTTCTAGGTATGGCCAGTCTATCCTATCAAACGCTTTTTCCGCATCCAAACTGAGCGCCATAACTGGTATTGATCTGGTATTGGCTATTTCTATCAGATCAATGATTCGTCGAGTGTTATCAGATGACTGTCGACCCGGGACAAACCCGATTTGATCTGGGTGTAATAAGTCTGGGTAGGATGAGACCCAATCTGTTGGCCAAAAGTTTAGCGTAAATTTTAATGTCCGAATTAATCAGGGATATTGGTCTGTAGCTTTTACAGTCCAGTGGGTCCTTTCCCTGTTTGTGTATTACCGAGATGGACGCCTGGAGCATATGTTGGGAAAAAGGGGTACATCCCAGCACTTGATTAAACATATTAAGGAGGTGCGGGGTTAGATATTTTCTGAATTTCTTGTAATAGAGATTCGAGAAAACGTCGGGACCCGGGGCTTTAGAGGGTTTTAGGTTTTTGATAACCTCCGATATTTCCTCCGTTGTAAAATCACTACCCATTACCTCTCTGTCCAACCTGTCCAGATCCGGTAGATTCGAGCTCCTCAAGAAATCTTTTAGGGCTTTGTTCGTACCAGTCGAGTGGGCCACTTTGCCCCCCGTCATATAATTTTGCATAGTAGTTTTTGAATTCCGCTACAATTTTTTTGGGGTTGGCCGTGGTCTTGCCTGACTCCAGCCTTAAGGCCTGGATATTATAGTTATTTGTTTTGGCGCTAATCATATTAGCCAGCAGGGTATCTGGTTTGTTTGCTTTTTCAAAGAATCTTCTCTTAGACCAACTCAACGATTTCTCCGCCTGGGAGGTAATGAGTAGATTCAATTTAGTCTGAGTGTCACCAATCTGTTGACGGATGGTAGGATCTGGGGCGCTCTTATATTTATCCCACAAAGTCTTTAGCTCTGACTGTTCTTTCATAATTTTCGCGTTGCTCTCTTTTTTCTTTTTGGCCGCTAGACTAATCAAAATCCCTCTTAGTGTTGCTTTGTGTGCCTCCCAGAGGGTTATGTGGGAGCGAACGCTTCCCTTGTTTTCTCTAAAGAAATTTTGGATTTCGTCCCCAATTCTGATCTGTAAGTCTGGGATTTTTAAAAGGGATTCGTTTAATTTCCAGTTTGCTCCTGGCCTGTCCAGCCCTATCTGTGAGCACCGTAGCTCTATGGGTGCATGATCAGACCACGAAATATCGTGGATCCCAGCGTGGGCGATCTTTGGGACCAGTCTACTAGAGACAAAGAAGTAATCAATTCTACTGAATGAGTCGTGTGGATGTGAGTAGAAAGTATAGTTTCTGACTAGTGGGTGGAGTTCCCTCCAAATATCGACCAGCTTAAGATCCCGTAACCCCTGCTCCAGGGCCCTGGATCCGGGGTCTGTCCGACATTTGTGGGAACCTGAGCGGTCTAGGGATGCGTTCAATGCTGTATTGAAATCGCCCCCTACAATTAAGGCTCCTTTAGCGTGTTTGCGGATAGTTGCAAAGGATGATGCGAAGAAGGCCGGGTCTTGTCCATTAGGGGCATATATTACGGCGATCGTTATCGGTTGCTGGTTAATGGACCCTGTGAGTAACAGGAACCTACCCTCTTTGTCCTTCTTCACCTCATCAACCACCAGCCCCACCCTGTTGTGTACCAGTATTGCTACTCCGTGTTTTTTCACCTGCGCGGAAGCTAGGCATACTTGTCTAAACTGCTTATCGAAATATTTGGGGAAGCTGGTGGTGCTAAAATGTGTTTCCTGTAATAATACAATATCCGCCTGTCACGGGAGACTCCTGTGGCGGGTAGGATCTCGGTGTCTGGAACAGCACGAGCGTAGTAGGGGTCACAAGCAGGGGTCCGAGGCAGGCGGCAGGTAGCGAAGTCAGGTAACAAGCAGGGGTCCGAGGCAGGCGGCAGGTAGCGAATTCAGGTAATAAGCAGGGGTCCGAGGCAGGCGGCAGGTAGCTAAGTCAGGTAACAAGCAGAGGTCCGAGGCAGGCGCCAGGTAGCGAAGTCAGGTAACAAGCAGAGGTCAGCAACGAGGAGACTGGAACAGACAGGGGAGCAAGGACAGGTCTGGGGGCAGGGACTGAGAACAGGAACAAACAGGGACAAGCCAGATTACTAGCAAGGGCTTTTACTGTGAACAGACTTCTATGGTACAGGTACAGAAAACAGATCAGGTTCAGAGGCATGAGCAATACTGAAGGAGTCTGACTTCAAGCAAAGGCAATTGAACAACCAGGAAGTAGAAGCTATAAAGGACAGAGACAAGACAAACAAGAAGACAGATAGGCAGACAGAGGAACCCAGAGCAAACAGAAGGCAGCAGCACACCCGGTGGACAAAGAAGCTATGGCTAGGCAGGAGGTCTAGGAGACCCTGACACCACGCCTTTTCTCTTTTAATCAGTGAGTGCTATTTTCCTCTTACGAGGACAGTTCAGCCCTTTGGCATTGTGCGAGATAAAAGTTAATGTCATGGGGCGTGTGTAGTCTCACCTCTCGTCCTGATTTTCGTAATTTGAAGTGACCGGTGCTCCCCGGCTGGACTCAGCTTCTCTGCAGTGCACAGCGATGCGCTCAATGTCGGTGGGATACCACTTTGGCAGGAGGGGGGGGGGGGGAGGGCAGGGGAGAAACATATGGGACATAGGACACATACAAGGAAGAAAACAACATCAACATAAACAACAATGTGGAAGAGGCAATTGTGGTCTTAGACCACCACCCCCCCCTTGCCTTTGGGTTGGTGAAATTCCACGAGAGCCCCTGCCTCCCTCCTCTCCTACGCCGGGCTCCGCTACTCCACCCTCTCCCAAGGACTTTCTCGGCTACCTGGGCATCCGCCCCGGCCCGAGTCTGTAGACGCACAGCGACGGCCAGACCTGAGTCCCCGCCGGCAGTCGGATCATAACGTTATGTACATATTATTACTTGCCGTGAGCAATCCTCTAGAACTAATAAATGTGATAATTTACCGTCATAAACCTCCCCCCCACAACTTGTTTGCTTACATAACTAAGTAACAGAACCTACCCCCTGCCTCCTTCCCTCCCTTTAGCTGAATTGGGTTACCCTCCCCAGACCTCTATTTGGGTCCCCATGGCCTCACATGCTGTTTCCTATTCATAGGAGCCTGGGGCCTTATTGCCTTTGCCAGCATTCTACCCTCGTGTACCTAACTCCCGTTCCACTCCCCTCTACACCCCCTCATCTCCGCGCCACCACCTCGTGCCCTCTTCACCCTCCAGTCCATCCATTCTACCCCCCCTCTTTATCCTACCCCCCCCATCCTGCTCCTGTCTCTCCCCTCCTTTCTCATCTGTCCCTCCACCCTATCCCCTCCTTATGTACCTGACCTTCCATCTGCCCCTTTACCCACCTTCCGCCACTGCCCTCCCACATCTTCCACCCTCCCTTCACCCCCCTCCCCCTCTGTCCCCCTTCACTACTCCTTTATGCCAGGGTCCCTGCTGCCCATCTCTTGAGACTGCTCCCCCCGCTGTCCGCCCCACCTTTAACTTCCCCTCTCCTCCCGCCCCCTCCCCCCCCCCCCCGTATCATGTGTCCCCAGATTTCTTCCTGTCCTGGACTTCCGCTTAGGGCCTCTCCACCGCTCCTCTCGGTCCTTGTAGCTTGTAGCTGTAGCTCCGCCCCCTTCGGCCAATGCTGCCGCCATCTTGGAGGACCCCGGCCGCCCCCGGCCGCGTGATCAGTCGGAGTGAAACCAAGATGGCCGCCAGACGTGGAGCAGCGCTGCTGGGCTGAGGAGGTGACTCGGAGCTATTTGTAACGTGGAACAACCGGTTCCTGTAAGGGCTGCCAACAGTAGAGCCGCAACGATGGGAACTGGAACGATGAAAGGTGAGCCGGTAGACCGGATTTTGCTAGTTTCCCTCACTTAGGACTTAGGACTGCGGGGCTGCCTTTTCTTGCTTGCCTTCCCAGCCGCCTTCTAGGCTGGATCCGGGGTTACGTTTTCACCAGCTGCCTCAGCAGGGGCCTTGTCTTGTAGCCCTAGTTTGGCTAAGAAGCTCCCCCCCTCCTGCAACCGCCTCAGGGTGTGCGAGACGCCGTTGCGGATCACCATTAGTCCAAACGGGTACAGCCAGCGGTATCGCACCCCCTCATCGCGGAGCACCTTTATGATGGGTGTAATCTGCTTACATTTGAGGAGGGTGGCAGGGGAGATATCCTGGAAAACCTGCATCTTGTGGCCTTCAAATAGCGCCTCATTCCGGGTCATCTGGCAAAAGGTCTCTTTAGTCTTAAAGAAGGGAAAGCGGACTATGATATCATGGGGGCGGGTCTCCGGGTTGTGGCCTCGATCGCTGGGCTCTATGGCACCGGTCTAGATGGGAATCGCGTTCCGGTTTCTCTGGCATGAGCTGCTGCAGCCATCTGCCCATGAAGTCCTCCGGATATGTCTCTTCTTCTGTGACCCCCCGGATCCGCACGTTGTTGCGGCGGTCACGATTGTCCGAGTCCTCCTGCCTGTCGGTGAGGTCCCGCACCACTTCTTTCAGCTGGGCCAATTGTTTGTCTGTTTTATGCTGGGCCTTAATGGAGGAGTCAAGTTTTCTCTCTAGGGAGTCCGTTCTGATCACTATGCTGCCCAAATCCGCCCTCAGCGCAGCCAGTTCTGACTGAAAGCACTGCTTGATGTCCATACAGAACTCCCGCATATCCCTTCTGCGCATTATTTGGTCATCCCTGCCGTGTTCTTCCCTTTCTTCCTCCTCTGACTCGGTGCCACTTTGAGCAGGCCCCTCGTGATTTTTGGCGCGCCCCGCATCCCCTTTTGCAAAGTAGTCTGTTAGGACCGACGCGGTCCGCTTCGAACACGTTGCCCTCGACATCTGTCCTTATTTAGCAGGCTGTGGGGGTTTGTCCGGTAAACGTCCGTGTACTTTACGTGCTTTATTTATTAATTTTGCTGCCGGCTGTGAACGGAGCTCTCTGCTCACACGTCCATACAGCTAGCCGTCGCGCATGCGCCTGCAATATTAGCCTTTATAGCAGTCATCTATAAATAGTTAATATCAGAAAACTTAAAACAAAGATTCTGTAAATATGATGAAATAACTGTGCTTAATATTCTATGTGAGCTTTGAAATTTTTAAATTGTGAAACTTAAATGATCTTATGCTTAAAAATCATTGTGTAGTACTGTAAGTTCTGGGTTCTTTATTCAGCCGTTGGAAACGCAATTTACTTTACACATTCTCATCATTAATACGTTTATCGCACAAATAACGAATTAGATTAATAGTAGAAAAAACTCCATTTATTTCTGTGCCTTTGCTGTGATAACTATGGGTCTTTCTTTGTCACATTTTCTGCCCCCGTTTTGCAGTTCAGAGACTTAGTACAGAGCTCTTCAATGTGAGGATATTCCGCTGATGTTTCCTCGCTGTGACATAACTACACGGGACACTAACCAACACCAACAACGCCTTGTGTTACCAAACTGCACCATTTACTGCTGGCGGCGGCTTCAAATAGAAGCCCCTTACATGTCACACAGATCGTTACCCTGAAGCAGCTCTTTAACCATTGGGACCAATATGTTTCTGTAACACTATAGAGAAGTGAAATGGCAGATACAGCAGAGGCACAGAATGTGATACATCACATAACAGATGAGGAGACAGGGCCTATGTTGGTCTTGGAACTTGAAATATACTGTTTACTCTAATAGAACTGCGTTCCCGATCTTGTTCCTTTTCCCCCTCTGTAATTAGAAACACAGAAAATCGTATGCTTATATAGCAGGGTCCCCCGGTCCCCCCACTACCTCCCGCTCAAACGACGGGGGATACAACGAGCAGTGTGTGTGGCAGGTCCCAAAGTGTTAGGGCGGGCGCGCAGGTGCTGCGCGGCTTGTGCGGCGGTGCTCGGCGGGGCTCGGCGGCCTCCCTTTGCAGCGGTGTCACCATGTTGAGATTGGCCCGCGCATGCGCGCATGTAGAGAGAGCTGCTGCGGCAGCCCATTATGCAGGCTAGTGCGAGGGGGCTACAACTCCATGGTGCCTGTGGGCATTGTACAGGCGTGACACCACACAGCACAATAGGGCTGCAGACAACATATGACTCCCTACAATAGAGGTGAGAATGGGGGGAGAGCCGATTGGGAGCGGCAAGGAGCGACCGGACGCCTGGAAAAAGTCCNNNNGATTGTTACCCTGAGAGCTCTTATACCATTGGGACCAATATGTTTCTGTAACACTATAGAGAAGTGGAAATGGCAGATACAGCAGAGGCACAGAATGTGATACATCACATAACAGTATGAGTAAGACAGGGCCTATGTTGGTCTTGAGAACTTGAAATATACTGTGCTCTACCTTTAATAGAACTGCGTTCCCGATCTTGTTCCTTTTCCCCCTCTGTAATTAGAAACACAGAAACTTGTCATGCTTATATAGCAGGGTCCCCCGGTCCCCCCGCTTACCTCCGCTACAGCGGGGGAACGCGCAGTGTGTGTGGCAGGTCCCAACAGTGTTACGGGGGCGCGCAGGTGCTGGCGGCTTGTGCAGACTTTACATTTACACTCTATGGCAGTGTTTTTCAACCAGAGTTCCTGGGAACCCTTGGGTTCCCCGAGCATCACTAAAGGGTTCCCTGTAATTTTCAGGTAATTTTACAATAGTACCAAATACAGAAGAGGTTACAATGCATCCGATCACAGACGCGCTTATTAGAGAAGGTTGGGGGTTGCTCAGAATTTCAAATGGGGATCCTTAACCAGAATAAGGTTGGGAGCCACTGCTCTATGGAATAAAACAAAGGAGTAGACAATGTGGCAGATCTGCACCTTGATTACTGTTTATTAAAATATACAAAGTAGCTTGAGAAAATGTTATTAGGAGACACATTTTGCAACGTTCTTATGATGAAGAATCTAGTTTGTTAAAGTGTGTATGTACAGTATGTATGTATGTCTTTATTTATATAGCACCATTAATGTACATAGCACTTCACAGCATTAATACACGTGACATAGTCATATAAATAACAAATACAAATAACACATGGCTAGTACTATACACGATACATAAAGCTTGGCCCCCTGCAGACGCACTTACCTGAACGCCCTTCTACTGTCTTTGTATGTTCTCCCCACCAATTAGATTGTAAGCTCTTCGGAGCAGGGACTCCTCTTCTACAATGTTACTTTTATGTCTGAAGCACTTATTCCCATGATCTGTTATTTGTACTATTGGTTATTTATATGATTGTCACGTGTATAACTGCTGTGAAACGTTATGTACATTAATGGCGCTATATAAATAAAGACATACATACATAATGGGAAGAAGTGCTTCAGACATAAAAGTGACATTTAGGAAAAGGAGTCCCTGCCCCGAAGAGCTTACAATCTAAACTGATTTTCTATATGGTTAGAGGAATAACTGTGATCATTTATCACCACAACATTAGGCACATTGCTGTAGAATATAATATTTGAATGACATATACTTATGAATGATGTGTACATTGAATATAGACTATCTATAGGTCTGAAAAGACTGAGAGACACACACCCTGATCTGCAGCAGCCCCTTTTACAGACTACTGTTCCCTATTTTTTAACATGGATAGAGCCTTTCAGCCACTCAGAGTGTGGGAGTATTCTCAGCAGCCAATCGGAGCAGGGCTCATCTGACTGATGAGGTCAGAGGCAGAGTGCGTGTTGAACTGGCTCGGGGCGCCCCGTGGGTGGGACATATGTTCTGGCCAATAGGAAAAGTAAGACCACACCTTGAATATGGAGTACAAGTCTGGGCACCAATCCTAAGAAAAGACATTATGGAACTAGAGCGAGTGCAGAGAAGAGCCACCAAATTAATAAAGGGGATGGACAATCTAACTTATGAGGAGAGGCTAGCTAAATTAGATTTATTTACATTAGAAAAGAGGCGTCTAAGAGGGGATATGATAACTATATACCAATATATTCAGGGACAATACAAGGAGCTTTCAAAAGAACTATTCATCCCACGGGCAGTACAAAGGACTCGGGCATCCCTTAAGGTTGGAGGAAAGGAAATTTCACCAGCAACAAAGGAAAGGGTTCTTTACAGTAAGGGCAGTTAAAATGTGGAATTCGTTACCCATGGAGTCTGTGATGGCAGGTACAATAGATTTGTTCAAAAAAAGGTTGGACATCTTTTTAGATGGGGAAGGTATACAGGGATATACCAAATAAGTAAACATGGGAAGGATGTTGATCCAGGGATTAATCCGATTGCCAATTCTTGGAGTCAGGAAGGAATTAATTTTTCCCCTTAATGGGGCTTTTTGTTTGCCTTCCTCTGGATCAATAAGTAATTATAGATATAGAATAAAGTATCTGTTGTCTAAATTTAGCATAGGTTGAACTTGATGGACGGAAGTCTTTTTTTAACCTCATCTACTATGTAACTATGTAACTATATACTGTATACTATGTAAAAGCACCTACGATCACCATCTTTTCCTTAGCCAGCCTATTGCCTCCCACTGGGCAGGTACCACTGCGTCCAGCAGACCAGAAGGTTACCCCCAGGGGGTCTCTGTTCTCCAGAACCAGAACTCCGCCCTGCCCCATCCACTTAGCACCCGGACACCTCTCAACATCCCGTGTTCTCCTTCATCTACGGACTCTATGCAAACTAGCTAGCATCTTAACCATATGCCTATACTGTCTGTATAGAGCCTTACAGTAAACGCACAACACGATATAGAGTAGACTTTATTACAGAATATACTTTGGGGGACCTTATACTTATAAGGGAAATAACTTGCGGATATTTGAGCTCGAAATCCAGGAGTCTGGGGGACACAGGGAAGCCCCGGTGTAATTCACCCTGCGTACCGGCAAATCATGCCTGCTCGCCGGAGAGAATTAAACGACTAACAGCAACTTTGGCCCCCCAACTCCTGCAACCAAAATAATTGTATTTCCACCCAAATATCCCACCTAAAACTGACACACAAGAAATTTCACAGTTCTACGGCTAAGGGAACATGAAATGGGAAAAAACAGGGTCATTTTATTTTCCAGCCTGTATTATCCCTGGTCCCTGGCTTATGGAGGTACCAGGGACCCCACGGGCTCAGGGGTACCCAGCGGGCTTAACCTTTATTAGATAGCCTGGTTACCCCCTCCCGTCACAACCTGCCCGACCTATTTAGGGTCGGGGTGCTCTGGGACAAACTATGCACTACGACTGGTCACCATCCTTCTTCAGAGAGAAAATTACAGGGTGCTTAAGGCTACGGCCGAAAACCAAAAGACTTGGACATTTTTGCTGGCCTTTTGGCCGAAGGGAGGAAGAGAAGGACATGCTGAATCCTGACAGAGGACGGTGCCAAAGACCCCGGAGACCTAGGACTACCGGCTGAAGATTTTTGGGGAAAAGTAACAAGGACTTGTTCGACTTCGGGAGGACAGTCTCAAGGAAAAACACCCAAGCTGCTGAAGCGGCTTGAGTTCAAGGGGAAGAGGAAAAGAAAAGCTGTCTGTGAGTAGGTTTACTGGCTTGGCACCTTAACCCAGGCTCTACTGAAAGCTGTGTAATGCAGCAAGCATAAGCTTATAATGGTTCCATATAAAATGGATTTGAGGCAAAAGGGGGCACTGTGTGCTCATTTGCATGTAATGTCCCAGAATCCCTTGTTGCAGTGGAAGCACAGTATGATAGGTGATAATGGCGAAAAGCAGAGTTGTAGACATGTCTAAGGCCTGGGACATAGTGGTGTGAGCAAGGCTGAGCCATGCTGAGCCGTGCTCACACTCGGCACTGAGCCCCTGCAGCCGCAATGAGAGCGGCTTTAGCAGGGGCTCGCGCACGCGCCCGCACGCCAATGAGGGCGAACCAGCTCCGTGACGTCACTGGCCCGCCCCCAGACCCGCCCCCGACACGCCCACGGTCGGCGCGCTGTGTAAGGCCAGGGAAAGCACCGCTTTCCCTGAGCCTCAGCGCGCCTCCGCCCGGATAAAATCACTATGTCCCAGGCCTAAGACATGTGAATGTGCTCACAAGTGATATTTTTATGCTACACAGTGCAGGGTTTTTCGTCACCTTTTTCATCCACCATAACTTATCATATCTAAATATATATATATATATATGTTGTTCGATGTTGTGTTACCTTTTCTTTGTCCAATATTATCTGCATCTGGCAATATAGTTGTTTCAACTACAAAGGAAAAGCAACAGTTTCAGTGAGTGTAACAACATTTTTTGTTAATATATTTTTGTGATATTATAAAGGAGAATTAACTATTTTGTTTTAAAGAAGAAGAGTGTTTTCTCTATATTTGCATGACAATATTTCACAATCACATAAATCACATAAATCAATAAATAATATGTACTCATAATAAAAGATTGTTATGGTAGTTACTGTATCTGATTGTTCTGTCTTTTAACCCGTAAGAGAGAGAGAACCCAGTTGTAATCTCGTGCAGTATAACACAATTGAATACAATAAACATGTATCTATGAGCATGTATATTTTATGTGTAAACAAAAGAATAAAATGATCATGTATATTTTGTATGTAAACAAGAGAATAAAATGATCATGTATATTTTGTATGTACCGTGAATGCAAACAGAATGCAAGTAAAGAAACAGCAGCTTTGCTATTAAAGTGGTGCGTAGATTTGCATTGTAAACATGTATCTCAGCATGAATGCCAGGCACAGATCTAGTCCTGCGCTGGTACTGGCCAAGTACAGATGTGCTGCAGCTGGAACAACTTTTTAGCGAAACTTCTTTGTAAGAAGAGTTTCAAGAGGATCGTGAGTCAATGCAAAACTGGCACAAATTACATAATTTTCATCTAGCGCAGTGTTTTTCAACAGGGGTTCCTAGGAATCCTTGGGTTCCACGGGCATCCCTAAAGGGTTCCCTGCAATCTTCAGATCATTTGACAATTGTTCAAAATACAGAAAAAGATACAAGGCATCTGATTATAGACGTGCTGTTAGAGAGGGTCGGGGTTCCTTACAATGCATCTGACGTCAGACGCGCTATTAGAGAGGGTTGGGGTTCCTTCAATGCATCTGATCTCAGACGCGCTATTAGAGAGGGGCCGGGATCTTTACAATGCATCTGATCTCAGACGCGCTATTAGAGAGGGTTGGGGTTCCTTACAATGCATCTGATCTCAGACGCGCTATTAGAGAGGGTTGGGGATCCTTACAATGCATCTATTCCTTTATACGCTATTAGACAGGGTTGGGGTTCCTTAAAGGTATTACTGCCGAGAGCTCTGTGTCACTTTCCCTTACTTGGGGAATTGGTAGCAAATGATTACAGTGCCAGACCTTTATTCGGCCCTCCGAATCCCTGATACGGTAGACGGGAAGCCCAGGCATCTCTGACTCCACTTCGAAGGGAGCCACTCGCCACCAATCAGCTAATTTGTGCTTCCCCGGTATTCCCAGGTTCCGGAGAAGTACCTTGTCTCCAGGCTGAAGCTCCCGATACCGCAATTTACAATCGTACCATCGCTTATTGTTTTTGTTCAGTGTGGCAGTGGCTTCATCTGCCAAGCCGTATGCTCTCTGGAGGTTGTCCTTCAGCAGCTGTACATACTTGTAATGGGTCATGTTGGGTACCCTGTCGATGGACACCATTAGACGGATATCTACTGGTAGTCTGGCCTCCTGACTGAACATCAGAAAATAGGGTGAATAACCGATAGACTCGTGTCTGGTGCAATTATAAGCATGCACTATATGCTCCATGTGCTTGCTCCATTCAGCCTCCTCTGAGTCTTTCAGGGTGCCTAGCATGTTGAGTAGGGTTCGGTTGAACCATTCCGGGAGGGCATCTCCTTCAGGATGGTAGGGAGTTGTGCGAGACTTTTCGATATCAAGCAGATTTAGGAGCTCCTTGATGAGCTTGCTCTCAAAGTCCCTCCCTGGATCGGAGTGCATCCGATTTGGTAGGCCGTAATGTATAAAGTTTTTCTCCCACAGTATTTTGGCTATGGTAAGAGCTTTTTGGTCCTTGGTGGGGAACGCTTGGGCATTCCGGGTATAATCATCTGTTATTACGAGAACTTTTCCGATACCCTTAGAGTCTGGCTCAATACAGAGAAAGTCCATACAGGCAAGTTCAATGGGAACAGAGCTCTTCAGGTGGCCCATTGGGGCTGCGTGTGTAGGCAGTGTTTTTCGTTGTATGCACCGCCGACATCTTCGGCAATGGTTCTCTACCGCCTTCCTCATCTTAGGCCAGAAGAACTGATCTCTTATATATATATATATATATATATAGATATTTTTATATCTATTTCTATATATATATATATATATTAGATAAGTGTTAAGATGGGTGCAAAAGGTGATCGAGTCATTCCCTATCACAACCACCCCGATAGGAGACAATTAGTTCTGCCCAGAAGGTTGCAGTACCAGGTCCTACAGTCTCTACGTGATGACCATGGACACCTTGGAGTGGACAAAAAGTTTGGACTTATAAGAGATCGGTCCTTCTGGCCTAAGATGCGGAAGGCGGTAGAGAACCATTGCCGAAGATGTTGGCGGTGCATACAAGGAAAAACACTGCCTACACACCCAGCCCCAATATATATATATATAGCCATCTGCCTAAAACAGTAGTTACAACAAAAGACTTAACAGGCGTTGTTCTCAATTAAACGTTTATACAATATACAAAATGTATCTACACACCGCAACTTTTCTCAGAGGCCGCTGTGTTGTTCGATGTTGTGTTACGTTTTCTTTGTCCAATATTATCTGCATCTGGCAATATAGTTGTTTCAGCTACGAGGGAAAAGCAACAGTTTCAGTGAGTGTAACAACATTTTTTGTTAATACATTTTTGTGATATTATAAACGAGAATGAACTATTTTGTTTTAAAGAAGAAGAGTGTTTTCTCTATATTTGCATGACAATATTTTACAATCACATAAATCAATAGATAATATATACACATCATAAAAGATTGTTACTATAGTTACTGTATAAGATTGTTCTGTCTTTTAAGCCCGTAAAAGAGAGGGAGAACCCAGTTGTAATCTCGTGCAGAATAACACAATTGAATACAGTAAACATGTATCTATGAGCATGTATATTTTGTATGTAAACAAGAGAATAAAATGATCATGTATATTTTGTATGTACCGTGAATGCAAACAGAATGCAAGTAAAGAAACAGCAGCTTTGCCATTAAAGTGGTGCGTAGATTTGCATTGTAAACATGTATCTCAGCATGAATGCCAGGCACAGTTCTAGTCCTGCGCTGGTACTGGCCAAGTACAGATGTGCTGCAGCTGGAACAACTTTGTAGCGATACTTCTGTGTAAGAAGAGTTTCAAGAGGATCGTGTGTCACTGCAAAACTGGCACAAATTGCATCATTTTCATCTAGCGCAGTGTTTTTCAACAGGGGTTCCTAGGAATCCTTGGGTTCCCCGGGCATCCCTAAAGGGTTCCCTGCAATCTTCAGATCATTTGAAAATGTATCAAATACAGAAGAATTAACAATGCATCTGATCACAGACGCGCTATTAGAGAGAGTTGGGGTTCCTTAAAAAACATTGATCATTCATCTCACAGACGCGCTATTAGAGGATTTAAAAAGTTCCTTAAATGGATCTATCTCGACTCGCTATTAAGAGGGTTGGGTTCCTTACAATGCATCTGATCCTAGACAATACGTGCTATTAGAGAAGTTGGGGGTTCCTTAAAATGGATCATCTCAGATAACTCTCTATTAGAGAGGGTTGGGTCCTTACAATGCATCTGATTCTCAGACGCGCTTTAATAGAGGTTGGGGGACTCAATTACAATTCATCTGATCGAATACAGCCACTATTAGAGAGAGTTGGGGTTCCTTAAAATGGATCTGATCTCAGACGCGCTATTAGAGAGGGTTGGGGTTCCTTACAATGCATCTGATCTCAGACGCTCTATTAGAGAGGGTTGGGGTTCCTTACAACGCATCTGATCCCAGATATGCTATTAGAGAGGGTTGGGTCCTTACAATGCATCTGATCTCAGACACGCTATTAGAGAGGGCTGGAGTCCCTTACAATGCATCTAATCTCAGACGCGCTATTAGAGAGGGTTGGGGCTCCTTACAATGCATCTGATCTAAGACGCGCTATTAGAGAGAGTTGGGGTTCCTTAAAATGGATCTGATCTCAGACGCGCTATTAGAGGGTTGGGTCCCTTACAATGCATCTATTTCAGACGCTATTAGAGAGGGTTGGGGTTCCTTACAACGCATCTGATCCCAGATATGCTATTAGAGAGGGTTGGAGTCCCTTACAATGCATCTAATCTCAGACGCGCTATTAGAGAGGGTTGGGGTCCCTTACAATGCATCTGATCTCAGACGCGCTATTAGAGAGGGTTGGGGTTCCTTACAACGCATCTGATCCCAGATATGCTATTAGAGAGGGTTGGGGTTCCTTGAAGGTATTACTGCCGAGGGCTCGTTGTCACTTCCCCTTACTTGGGGAATTGGTAGCAAATGATTACAGTGCCAGACCTTTATTCGGCCCTCCGAATCCCTGATACGGTAGACGGGAAGCCCAGGCATCTCTGACTCCACTTCGAAGGGAGCCACTCGCCATCGATCAGCTAATTTGTGCTTCCCCGGTATTCCCAGATTCCGGAGAAGAACCTTGTCTCCAGGCTGAAGCTCCCGATACCGCAATTTACAATCGTACCATCGCTTATTGTTTTTGTTTACTTTTGCGGTGGATTCCTCTGGCAAGCCTTATGCTTTCAGGTTGTCCTCCAGCCGCTGTACATACTTGTAATGGGTCAT
>WSYH01007907.1:14687-31203 GCA_036426205.1 Ascaphus truei | reverse complement strand
GTGATAGATGCAGGCCCCTGACTCTGCTGCAGGCATGAGACAGAGGGGAGGTCCTGCTGACATCATGAGAGGTGGGGCTGACTCTATTTAGGAGCTAGTTCCTGTGAGTGACAGTAGAGTTCGAGGTCTAGTTGGAGTCTGTCCTGGGAGTTGGAGGAGAGGAGTAGGTCAAGCTCTCTCCTGGGAGCAGGAGAGAGAGAGAGAACTCTGGCCTATACATTTGTAGAGTGAGCAGAGCTCCGGTGGACCAATGCCCCTCACCCTGATGAGGGGGTGATGGGGAAGATCTATCCCCACCCAGAGGATACCCTCTAAGGTGGGCATTGGGGTATTGAGGCCCCTCACAGACCATCCTGTCGGCATGCATCTTGGAGGAAAGTAGAGGAGAGGAGAAGGCCTGTACACATTTGGAGTGCCTTGTGTGCTGCTGCTGCTGTGGGCTGTCACTGCTGCTGTGTGCGAGCTAGAGACAATAAAGAGACATTGCTGATTTTACCAAAGAGACTGTGTGTGATTCTGGAGCATCCACCCTGGGACCAGGGTCATTTCTTCTATACGGGTCCTACCCCATACCCCTGGGAAGGTATAGAGGATGGAGGTGCTGCACCACCACTAAAGAATGAGGCAACTACCCCAGAAGCCTGGTCCTGTGTCCCCAACATCATCGCGGGAAGCTCAGGCCCTCCTGTTACCAGCAGGTACGCACCACTCAAGCACATGTAGCCAGCCCTCACACACCCTAGATATAGCATCTGTGTCTGGGAAGGGGGGGGGGGGATATAGGTTACATACACATAGGAAGGATGTTGATCCAGGGAGAAATCTGATTGCCAATATTTGGAGTCAGGAAGGAATTTAATTTCCTCCTTATGAGACATCATTGAACAATGCTTGCCTTCCTCCGGATTAAAATAGTATAAATACAAATATAGGATAAGTAACTGTCGTTTAAATTTAACATAGATGGAAATGTATGTGACAATGCAAGAATTAATAATGTATGATACACCTATATTTCTTTAAGACCACAAATTGCGATTAGAACACACTTAAATATGGCTTAAATATGTAAAACTATTACTCAGCTATTTAGCTGAGCTTCCTCACTATATTTCAAGTCAAGTAGAATGTATGTTGCTAACTAGAACTACACACTTCAGTTATCCCATCTTCATACTCTGTAAAGGGTGTTGAGATGTAGCATATAGAAATGTCAACCACTCAATTTGATATAACAGATGAAATAACAGATCTCAAAGACAAGAATATCTTTCGCTTACCTTTAACCTTTCTGTCACGCCATCCGTAAAGCTGACAGTAAACTCAGCGATTTTTGGCACCCTGATTTTCCCCTTGTTCTTTTGATCTGACTGGTACTCTGTCCTTGTTTTAACAACCACCTGAAACATTGAAATTATTTTGAGGGTTTTTCCAAAGGTTAGCATTGCTAGAGATTAGCAGATTTGAATGTCAGGCTTGGCCTAAACACCATTGCTACACACATGAATTTTGTGTACCTGGGGATAGTATGAGCAAATGCAAGTTCATTGTTGCTTCGTGAGCTCTAGCAGTTGAAAGATTAGCAGTACAATTATAACCTGTGATCTTAGCATATTAGCTCTGATCACCACTCCACAGAAAAAGTCATCAGAATCTTATCAATATCAGGTCAGTTAACCTTGTTTTCTAACAGTTGTGTCACTTAATTCCCCCTGGTGATGTGCAATATTAGTGTTAATTTCAAATTCCAAAAATACTGTGCAATTCCAATTCCAGATTGTGTAAATTAGATTTCTTTCTATACTGTATGCATGTAGATAGACCATGCTAAGATTTGCGATGAGCTACTGTATTTTGGCAAGTCTTTCTTATACAGACTCAGATGTAAATATTGTTCTGGACATTACATTAACTCAGTGTTTCCCAAACTGTGCGCCCCGGCGCCCTGGGGCGCCGCGGCTTGGCTAGAGGGGCGCCGCGATCAGGGCCGCCAGCAGCGGGAAACAAGGGCTGCTAGTTAGTTTAAAAAAAAAAAAAAACTCTCCCTGGCAGCGCCTGACCTCCGCATGCTTGCTGATGCGTGCGGAGGAGGAGAGACTTCCCCGAGGGGAAGCGGAGGAGCGGTCACGTGACCGCTCCCATCAAATGGGACTGCAGCCTGCCCGGCATTGCAGCTACAGAGCCACCAGACAGAGGCAGCACCAAGGTGTGTGTGTGGTGTGTACGTGTGTTTGTGTGTGTGTGTGGTGTGTGTGTGTGTTGTGTGTGTTGTGTTTGTGTGTGGTGTGTGTGTGTGTGTTGTGTTGTTTTGTTGTGTGTGTAAGTAAAACCACTGGCGGGCTGGTGTGGGTGGGTCGTGTGTGTGTGTGTGTGTGTGTGTGGTGTGAGTGTGTGTTGTGTTGTGTGTTGTGTTGGTGTGGGGTGTGTGTGTTGTGTGACCAGTATGGCTGCATTGTTGCAAAACGTGCTGTCATGGTTGTGTTGTGTTGTTTGTTTATGTGTGTGTGGTGTGTTTGTGTGTGTGGTGTGTTGTTTTGTTTGTTGTGTTGTGTGTGTGTTGTTTGGTTTGTGTGTGTGTGTGTGTGTGTGTGTGTGGGTGAGAGTAAAGAACGTCTGCATTGTGTAAATCTTGGTGCACGGTGTGATGTGTGGTGTGTTGTGTGTGTGTGGTTTGTGTTGGTGTTGTGTGTCTTGTGTTTGGAGTGTTTGTGTGTGTGTGTGTGCTGTTGGTGTCGTGGTTCGTGTGTGTGTGTGTGTGGTGTACGGGGTGTGCTGCCCACGGGCTGCGGTGTTGTGGTGTCGTGGTGGGGGTGTGGTGTGGTGTGTGTGTGGGTGTGGTGTGTGTGTGTGTGTGTTTTGGTGAAAACACGGGTCTGCAGGGTGTGGGGTGTGTGTGTGTGGTGGTTGTGTGTGTGTGTTGTGTGTTGTTGTGTGTGTGGTGTGTGTGGTGTGTGGTGTTGTGTGGGTGTGTGTGTGTGTTGAAATCCGATTGGGTAGGTACACGAATCCACGTCTGCTGGCTGCTTTGATGTCTTGGTGGTGTGTGTGTGTGTGTGGGTGTGATTGGTGGTGTTGTGGTTGTGTTACGTTTTGTGTGTGTGTTGCGTGTGTGTTTGATGGTGATGTGTCCGTTGCGTGTAGTCTGTGTGGGTTTGCGTGTGTGGGTTGTTGCCCTGGTCGCTCGGTGGTGGTGTGTGTGGGTCTTCTTCTCTACTGTGGTGTCGTGTGCTGTAGGCTTCCTGTGATTTGTGTTGCCCCTCTGGGCTTCCCTACCCTAGTCATTAAATTTATGCATGTATGTCTGTGGGTCGTCTCCCTCGTGTGTGATGGTTTTCCTCACGCTCGTAGTGACGTGTTTGTGTGTGCTGGTTGGATTGTGTGTCGGTGCCCGTTGCATCCTTGCCTCTAATCATACTTTCTATCCTCACAATTCTTTTTTTCTTTTCTTTATTATATTCTAGATAGTTACACACACACCACACCACACACACACACCCACACACGGACAGCTAACAAGGTGACACACACACGAGAGCGCCGCCTCGCCAACGATTGCTGTCTCCTCTGCCAGGACAAGCAACAAGCGTCCTTGGTAGAGCGATGGCGGCTATCAAGTCAAGAGCGGAGCACTATGGACAATGGTGGGTGTGTGGTGTGTGTGTGGTGTGTGGTTTGTGTGTTTGTGTGTTTTGGTGAAGAACGGCTGCAGGTGTGGGTGTGTTGTTCTGGTTGTGGTGTGTGTGTGATTGTGTGCTTGACCTGTCAGCTGCCTGTGTGATGGTTCGGTGTGTGGTGTGTGCTTGTTCGATGGTGTTTGCTTTGTGTGTGTGTGTGTGTGTTCGTGGCTGGTCTGAGACAACACGGGCTGCATGTGAAGAAATGGGCTTTGCAGGGTGTGTGGTGTGTGTGTGTGGTGTTGGTTGTGTGTGTGGTGTGGTGGTGTTTGGTGTGTGGTGTGAATGTGTGGCTATGTGGGTGTGCTGTGTTGTTGTGTGTGTGTGGTGTGATGCTTCGTGGTGTGGTGTGTCGTGTGTGTAGTGGGTGGCCACCGGTCTGGCCACTTGTGCCCCCTGGGCTGCGTGGGTGTGTGCGTGGTGTGTCGCTGTGTGTGGGTGGTGTGTGTGTGGTGTGTGGTGTGTGTGGTTGTGTGTGGTGCGCGCGCGCGCCCCCTTGCTGTGCCTTTTGGGTTCTTTTGTGTGTGGTGTATTGGTGGTAGTCGTGGTGTGTTTGTTGCTTGCATAAACGGGCTGCGGTTGTGTGTGTGTGTTGAGTGTGTGTGGTGTGGTTGTGTGAATAGTAGTGTGAAATAGAAAAACGGCGCTGCGATTGTGAAAATTGGGGGGCTGCAGGGGTGGTTGTGTGTGTTGGGTTTGGTGTGGGTGTGTGTGTGTGTGGTGTGTGTGTTGTGTGTGTGTTTGTGTTGTGTGTGGATGTGTGGTGTGTGTGTGTTAGAGAAAAACGTGTCTGCATGTAGAAAATGGGCTCAGGGGTGTGTGTGGTGTGTGTGTGTGGTGGTGTGTGTGTGTGGTGGTGTGTGTGGTGTTTGTGTGTGTGTTTGGTTTGTGTTGTGTGTGTGTGTGGTGTGTGTGTGTTTGTATGTGTGTGTGAAACGTCATGGGATGTCGGGTCAGTGTGTGTGGTGGTGTGTTTTGTTTGTGGTGTGTGTGTGTGTTGTTTGTGTGTAGTTGTTGTGTGTGGTGATTGATGTGTGGTGTGTGTGTGTGTGTGTGTGTGATGTGGTGTGTGTGTGAAACGGCTGCAGGTGTGTGTGTGGGTGGTTAAAAGCGAAAAACGGGCCTTGCAGTTGTGTGTGTGGTGTGGTGTTGTCGAATAATAATACTGCTCAGGGGGTGGGGATATAGTATATATATCTATATATATATTATTAATAGTATATGTATCTACTATTATTACTCTCTTGTATCTGTGGTTGTGTGTGTGTGTGTGTGGTGTGTCTGTGTATGTATGTCTATACAGTCTATGTGTGTTGGGTGTGGTGGTATATAATTACGATCTCTCTCTGGTATGTCGGTGTGGTGTAGCTCATTTGTTTGTTGTTGTTGTATGTGGTTGTGTGATGTTTGTGTGAGTGTGTGTGGTGTGGGTGGGTGTTGGTGGTCGTGTGAATATTTTATCAAATTGCACCATGTTAATAACATTTATTCTCACAATATCTTTTTTTTTAATTTTGTTTAAATTAATATAATACACAGAACTACACAACACACACAACACGCCACACACACACACACCCATTCACACACACACACACACACACCCACACACACACCGACAGCTACCAAGTGGACACACACAGTGATAGCTAGCCCGCCCTCCCAACATTGCTGTCGTCCCTGCCATGCAGCAAAAAGCTCTGTAATCGAGTAGTCGGCAGAAGGGCAAGAGCGGAGCTCTATGGACTTGTGTGTGTGGTGTGTGTGTGTTTGTGTTGTGGTGGGGTTGTGGAAAACCGGGCTGCAGGTGTGTGAGTGTTTGTATGTGAGAGAGCAGAAACCGGGCTGGCATTGGTGAAAAAATGGGCTCGGGGTGTGGGTGTTGATGTGGGTTGGTGTATGTGTGTGTGGTGTGTGGTGGGTGTGTGTGTGTAGTGTGTGTTGTGTGTGTGTTGTGTGTGTGTGTTGTGTGTGTCGGTGTTGTGTGTGTGTGTGTGGTTGTTTGAAAACGGGGGCTGTGCTGGTGTGTGGTGTGTGTGTGTGGTGTGGTGTGTGTGTGTGTGTGTGTGTGTGTTGGTGTGTGTGTGTGTGTGTTGT
The DNA here is from genome assembly GCA_036426205.1 of Ascaphus truei. Classification (NCBI taxonomy): domain Eukaryota; kingdom Metazoa; phylum Chordata; class Amphibia; order Anura; family Ascaphidae; genus Ascaphus; species Ascaphus truei. The sequence goes on along the minus strand of WSYH01007907.1, from coordinate 25,432 downwards.
GTGTGTGTGTGTGTGTGTTTGTGTGTGTTGTGTTTGTGTGTTGTGTGAAAAAACGGGCTGCATGTGGGTGTGGTGTGGTGTATGATATATATGTGTGTGTGTGTTGTTGTGTGATGTGTATGTATGTATATTATGTATATAGTGTGTGTGGGTGGGTGTGTGGTATAATAATCTATCTATCTATAGTATAATATAATCTTGTGCTGTGGGTGTATATCTGTGTTGTGGTGTGAAGTGTGTGTGTGGTGTGTGGTGTTGCGTGTGATATATTTTTCAAAGTTGCCAATGTTAATTACATAATTTTAATTCCTCCACCATACTTTTGTTTTTTTTTAATTGTTAAATATTATTAATCTACCCACCACCCACACACACACACAAACACACACACACACACACCACGATCACTGATCGCTACCGCGAAAGTGACCACACAGTGATACCCCCTCCCAGCGATTGCTGTCTCCTCTGCGCTATGGACAGCAAAAATCGCTCCGGTAGAGCGAGCGGCAACTAAGCAATGACGAGCAGGCAGCACCTAAAGTCGCTTCTATGTCCACCCCCCCCCCAGGCCGCAGGACTGATAAAAGTAGGCGGCTGATTAGCAGATGCTAGGGGCTTTGTGCATCGGTTCAGCGGCGGCTCAGCATACGCTGAGCACCCGACGCTGAGAGAGGATGCCCGGCGCGACTCGCTGGAGGAGGCAGGCACGCGCGGGACGAGACGATTCTCCGCTCCCAACAGCACTGCAAGGTCCAAAGCACATTTGGGCCCTCCTCTTGCCTTGCCCCTGCCCTCCCCTCACTACGACCCCCCGCTCCCTCCGCCCCATTCCCCCCCCTGTGCCCTCCCCCCCCGTTTTTCCCCCTTGATTCCCCCCTCCTCTTCTCCCGCAACCCATGCTACCCCTTCTCCCTTAGACTGTCCAATGTTTCCGCGTCATAACCAAGAAATTCGTATACGGCTTTTGCTGCGGACGGAAACCGAGTGTCTGTCGATCTTTGCCGTCCTCCCGCTCGTCCCCCTTTCAGAGAGGAGGATGCAAGAACGCCTCCCTTTTTTGTGTTTCTTTATATTTGTGTATTTTGTTTATTCTGCATCTTGGTGTGGTGTATCGTGTGTATTTATTTATATGTGTGTTATTTGTGTGTGTGTGTGTGTGTGTGTGTGTGTATTTTGTGTGTGTGGGTGTGTTGTGGTGGTGGTGTATTTTGTTGTGGTGTTATTTGTGTGTTGTTGTTGTGTTTGGTGTATTTGTGTGTGTGTTTTGTGTGGTTGTATTATGTTGTCTGTGTGCAGGACTGCCTGTCATGGATCTCCTGTCTTTTTCCTCTTCCTCTCCCTAGAGATGAGAGAGTGAGAAGAGTTTGTCCAAGGATAGAGAGAGTGTCGAAGAGGGAAGAATGGTTCTCAGAAGAGAGTGAGTGATACTGAAGAGAGTGAGCTGTGAGAGAGGTAGTGTCATGCTTAGATGAGCGTAGAGTTTGCTATTGAGTAAGTTCTGTCTGGAAAGAGGTGAGATGTCCGTGTCTGAAGAAGGTGATGAGTTTCTGTCTGAATGAAGGGAGAGTGTCCTGTCTGATAAGAGAGAGGAGATGTCTGTCGAAGACAAAAGAGAGAGTTCGCTGTAGCGAGGAGGTCTAAAGTCATGTGAAGAGGTAAGTCCTGTCAAGAGAGGGGTCGCAGAAAATGATGTCTGCTAGGAGTGCTGTCAAGAGGTGTGTCTGTCAAGAGAAAGGATGAGGTCTCTGTCTGTGAAGTTTGCTGAGAGAGACGTGTTTTTGTCTGTGTTCTGACAGAGAGAATTGAGGTGTCCAGTAGAGAGTGAGTTCAGAGATGAGAGATAGTGTAAGGAGAGAGTTCTGAAAAGAGAGGTCCTGAGAGGAGAGGTCTGAAGAGAGAGAGAGTGTCTAGCGAGAGGTTCTGAAGAGAAGAGAGGTCTATAGAGAGGTCTGAAGAGAGATGTCCTGGAAAAGAAGAGATAGAGAGTCGCTGAGAAGAAAGTAGACTAGAGGTCTGAGATAGAGAGATAGGTGAGGTCTGAGAGAAGAGATAGAGAGAGAGAGAGAGGAAGAGCGTGAGTCTGAGAAAGGAGAGTGCGGTCTGAGAGAGAGAGTAGAGGAGAAGTAGGAGGTCTGAGAGAGGAGAGGGAGAAGTGAGTGTCTGAGAAGAGAGTGAGTCTGAGTAGAGATGAGAGAGAGTGAGGTCTGAGAGAGAGAGTGAAGGTCTAAGATAGAGAGGAGAGATGTCTGAGATAGAGAGAGTAGAGAGAGAGATAGAGCGAGGAGAGAGGTCTTAGAGTAGAGGTAGCCGAGAGAGAGTGATTCAGAGTGAGTCTGATGATAAGACGGGTCTGAGAGAGAGAATGAGTTTTGAGAAGATTAGTGAGTCTGAGAGAGAAGAGGTGAGGTCTGGAGAAGAGCGAGACGTCTGATAGGAGAGAAGTGAGGTTTTGAGAAGGAGAGAGTTGAGGTCCGATTGAGGAGTGAAGTCCTAGAGAGAGTGAGGGTCTGAGAGCAGAGAGGTGACTCTGAGAGAGAGAGAGGAGAGGTCAGGAGAGAGAGTGAGGTAGAAGGGTGAGCTAAGAAGGAGGGTCCCCTGAAGAGAGAAGTTGAGTTCTGAGGGAGAGGAGTGAGGTCACGAGAGAGAGAAGTTAGAGGTCGAGGGGTCCCGAGCGCAGAGGGGGACAACGAGTGACGGTCCGAGCGAGAGAGGAGCTAGATTAGAATGGTCTGAAGGAGAATGATGTTCTGAAGATAGATGAGGTCTGAGAGAAGAATTGAGTGACAGGAGAGAGTGAGGTCTGAGTCGTGCAGAGAGTGAGGTCTGAAGAGAGATAGAGAGTGAGTCGAGAGAGAGTGAGGTCCAGAGAAAGTGGTAGGTCCTGAGAGAGAGTGAGTCTGTGAGAAAGATAAGTGTAGGTCCTAAGAAGATAGAGAGCGAGTAGAGTCTAGAATAGAGAGAGAGTGAGGTCCGAGAGAGATGAGGTCCAGGCGAGAGTTGGAGGTCTGAGAGAGAGATGATGTTCTGTGAGAAAGAGAGTGAGGTCTAAGAGAGAGAGGAGGAGGTCTGAGAGAGAGAGAGATTGATGTCTGATGAGAGAAGAGAGAGATAGAGATTGAGGTCTGAAGAGGAGAGGATGAAGAGTGATGGTCCGAGAGAGAGAAGAGAGAGAGATAGAGAAGAATAGAGAGAGAGAGAGAGAGTGAGGTCCGAGAGAGAGAGATTGAGAGTGTGTGAGAGTGTCTGAGAGAGACACCAACTGCGCACTGCAACTGTTAGGTATGTATATACACCTTTCTTTTTACTTTGGGCGCCGCGGAAAAATCCTGATCGCCTTGGGGAGCCTTGAAAAAATTCTGATTGCCTTGGGGAGCCTTGAACCGAAAAAGTTTGGGAACCACTGCATTAACTGTTAAGTACTCTTTTGTTCCTGAGTGCAAAGCAAGGTTGCTACCCTTGACATGTTTACACAGCTTGACATAATCTTCTATAAACCATATTAAAGGAATCCCTATTTGTATCTGAAGCACTATATCTCTCAAATTCTATTTGTGTTCCTATTATCTATGCTTGTCATTTTCCCCTGAATTAATGTTATGTTTTCAGATTTAGTTTGCTAATGAATGCATCATACATCAAATCTGATCTAATTTGGGAAGCTTTTCAAGAATAAAGCTTAAATGGTAAAGTTACATTGAGTCAAAAGAATTCAGTACAATCACATGCTTTCTACTTTTACATTGTTCATTACTCACAGAGAAAATGGCAATGAAAGCAGAGGATAAATTAACTGGCAAGAAAGAGAAGAAAATAGGAGAGCATAACAAAGAATCACACATCAATTATGATTTAAAGAAAAGATGAGAATACAATGGGAATATAATATCAAATAGAATGGGAAGATAATGACAGTACGTAAATTGGCCAGAAGGTGTCTTCTGGCACCAGAAGGTGTCTTCTGGCACCAGAAGGTGTCTTGTGATGTAGCACTACTTAGTAATTATGGCCCAAAAGGCTTTGAAAAAATAGATAAAAATAAATGGAATTAAATAACACAAACGTGTATTCTACTGGTAATTAGATCCTTAGTTATATGTTTCTGTGTGGAATAATTTGTATTTAAGTAAACAATACTAGTAACACATGGGATTAACTGATGTTTTATACATTGGAAATGGTGTCTTCATGGCTTTAGACATTAATATTGATAATTTATTTTCATATACTGTAGTGAGGTTGTGTGCATGGAAGTACGGCTAATTCTGGCACAATTCCAGCTCTTAAATGATGCAAAGTTAAAAATTAGCAGACATTGGCTCTAAAATAAGGTCTTTGGCTTCAAGAACAGATTCAGTAACAGCCATTACTGCAAATGGCTGACTGGATGGAAAAGAAGTAAAATAGTTGTATGGTAAAAGAAAGAAAAATGTATGATAGCAACAGCCACACAAAAATGTTGGACCTGTTTAAAGAAAATGACCAATGAATGTTGTGGTATTTCTTTAGGAAGTTTCCACAGAACAAAAACCTCTTATGCAAACAGACACAGTACTCCAAACAATTACCCACTTAAATGTCCAGTGGTTGTTTCAATTTTCCAAAGGTACAAGCAAATTAAGATGGATAAATAGTCAATTACAAATTCTTTGAACCCTTATTTAAAATATGTCATCGTTTTATAAAAAAAAAAACATATTTAAAAACACATACAATTTTCTGTCAAGACCCCGCCATAACACTGAGAAAAAAAAAACAAATAGTGTAATTGTTGAAGGTGCTATATTAGTTCATGCAATTTTGGGAACATACAAATATATTATAATTCAGCTGCATGTTATTTGCTTAACATCTTCTTTCAATGTCTTTAATATTCATGAAGGAATGTTAACAATAAAACAACATTATATGACTGACTAAACTCTATTTAATAGGTACAGTATACCAAGCCGTTAACATTTCTAAGTCTAGGTGAAAACATGGGTCATAAAAAATGGAAATATTACTGCCCAGGATTATAAATAATTGATAGATTGTTCTTCTCAAAGGCCTATGGATAGAGAGAATGATATAAAGAACATTTATTATTTTTGCCAGGACAGCTGTGTTTTTTTTTTTTCTTATAGGCTTACCTAGTAAAAAAAAGTGTAACATCTGTATCCAGTCATAATTGTTATGTTTTAATCCTTTAAAATCAAACCTTTGTCGTTTAGTGATATACACATACATACAAATATACATACAACATATATATATACACACATATACATACCTGTAGGTGGGCTATCATATTTTAATATTGCCTACCTACAGAATTCACTTTACAATGAAAAGTCGTATATAGTTATTTTTAAGGATGATATTTAAAAAATGTAAATGTTCATATATTGTTCTTGTTTGTGAGCACTAGCCTCAAATGCCTACAGCCTAATGCCAACAATGTATTTAAAATAAATATCCAGGTTTGTTTTCATTGCCATAAACAATAGCACAAGTCACATGCCAAGTGCCCCACCTGCATAGAACATATACTGTAAATCACTTAATTCCCATCTAATTCGTGTGTCTCTTAAACAATAATGCAAATACATTGGGTATGCACAATGTTGCTTTTGTGTATGTTTGTAGAACATCATGTGGTTTTGAATAGAACAGACATGCATCAATGCCATTGACTCTGGATCAATGTCTCATGCATAGGACACAAACAAAAGATGACAGATTGGATTTGGGATCAATTTGCGAGGAATAAAAACTGTCTAGACCTTGACTCTTAGAACATCCATCTATACATTTACCTTTTCGGGGGCAGGGAATTGCAGATGATTTACATCCAAGGGTGTGATCAAAGGGACCGTCTGAAACCCATCCTCAACAGAAGGTTCTTTGCTGGTCTTGTCACTCAAATTACTCCCCAGCTTCACCATTCTTATTCCTCACTTTCCAGACCTCAAAAATGATCAAGATATCCCATGTTAAAAAAAAAAAATAAAAGGAAAGGGAGGATCATCAGACCCATTCACTCAGCCATTCAATAATAAAAACAAAAAACATATGTATTTAATTAGTTTGTTGACAGCCTGTTGTCTACCTTGTTTATTTCCTCTTATTCCAGTGCCAATTTGTTTGAATGACATACCTACTAATGTAGCTGCGGCTTTTGTTTGGGGAAAAGGGCAGGACACTATGGAAGGTGAGGGATAAAAAGGAGTATACAACTACTGTAAAACATTATGTTATAAAGCACAAGCCTACATTTTGAAATATGTGCATACAACATACATTATTATTTACCAGTCACCCGACCGGTGTTGAATAAGGGAGAGACTCTTGAATAGCAGTATATTTGTTGAGGGGAAGGGACAGAAGTATTTCTAGGTACTCACTGTCAGGTGCCTTTTCTCAATGGGCAGGCTGGGTTCAGACGATTTGAAGAGAGATAGACTGGAGCTGTTCGTGGTGCTGAAGCGGACAGTGCTCCTGCAGACGGCGGCTACCAATATCTACTGAAGGGGAGCAGGGCACAGATTGCAGCACACAGTTCCTGCAGTTGGGCTGGAGCTCCTTCTCCATCCACCTACCGACTGGCACCACCTGCTGTTGAATAGGAATTGCAACAGAGCAAAATACTGTACAACATACTGGGAACGGATTAGCATTGTGGCCACAATTCCTTAAATACCAACGCCGCCTACTGGCTGTATATGAGGAACACTGCTAGAATATGAATGTATTTACCTTGGTGTAGCTCTTGACAGTCAATTCCATACTATGGAAGGCGGAAAACAATCTTTAAAAATTTAAAATGTAGTATATGTCAGCAGGAAAGGGTCTATGCATCATGTATAATATGACACATTGGCTATAACTTAATATGTATTCTTTTGTTTTACGAGGGTGTGAGATAATATATGGGGGGAAGGGGGGGAGGCAAGTTAAAAATGTGAGCCCTGTTTCCTTGCTGACAAGGGTAAAACCAGCGCTGACATAGTGGTTTAACGAACGTCACAAAACACTATAACACCTAAAAACTTAAATAATTTACCAAATACCTGGTTGGATCAGCACTCAGTAACGTAATAGCGTAAAGGATAAAGAATAGAGACAGAAACACACTCGCATGTTCCATTTGGTAACAACTAGGTTTCTTCTTTAATGTACAGAAAAATACAGAAATCCATTGGGGATTAGTCAGCAGACACACACTGTTATCCCACTGCCCCTTCTTCAAGCTTAATCATAGTCCACATCCCATTGGGTTTCTATAGTCCCTGCAAGTACTTTCAGTTCCGCAATCAGCCTTTCAGTAGTTCTCCTGCACTTCCTGTGCATGGAATGCTCTGTGGAACGCAGAGAAATCACACAGACCAGACCTCTCGTGTGAATCAAATATGGTGGCAGACCGGACCAATCGATCCCTGGCCACAGCATCACAGTGTATATTATATAATATATAATATATATATATATATCTATATATATATACATACACAAACCACACAACACCCACACACACACACACACCACCACACACCCCACCTGTTGCTCATTTGCATGTCATTTCCCGAATCCCTTGCTGCAGTGGAAGTGCTGTATGCTGGGTGATAATGGGGAAAGGCTGGGTTGCAGACACCTGCATAAGACATGCAGATGAGCATCAGCTATATTTGCATATTGCTTTCCTTGGAGGGTTTTTGTTACTTTTTTTACTCACCATAACGTAACTCAGTATTATGTTTAGCCTATCCCATAAGCCTCTTGCATTCCCAGTTAAAATCAACCCCACACTGATGAGACCCATCAAGGTCGAAACAGCTGTCTGTGGGCGCTTCTCGGCCTTTTGGCTAAGATGTGTAGGGTCTGTCCTGTGAAGGACAGATCTAAAAGGGTGCACTTGGTCCCTTGGTCTGGCCGGAAGAGCGGATATGTACCCGGCTTTTTTATCACGGCACCCCAGGAGTGGTTAACCTGGTGGAGTCAGTTTTCCACACGCACTTCGACTTTTGCACGATAAATTTGCACACCCCTACATTTTTCTGCACTTGCACCCCTTATCGCCTTCCGCTGAGGGGTTCGCCACTATTTTTTTACCCGCCAGGCTTCCGGGTCGGGCGTGCACTTGTGCACATTTTGTTGTTGTCGTCTGAGCACTTCCTGCAGCTGCATTGCACAGCGCACTGGACATCGCACCATGGATGTGTTTTTTTATTTTTGGGTTACAGTTCACCTAATTTTCTTCGGAGAATGCAAGACTGTTGCTGGTCGGTGGTCGCCTTCCCTCGGAGAAGACTGCGGTGGGCGATTAGGTGTGAGCCGAAACACTAAAGACCTGGAACCACTCCTGCTGCGCGCTACTGCACTAGGAGGGAACAGATGGACGTCGGATTCTTCGGATGACGGATGTCGTGTAACATCAGGAACTTTTCCTGGCCCTCTGGCTGAAGAGGACTGACCATGTCATGGACTTGTCAGCTCTCCGAGCATATATCACAAGTTTTGCGCACCTGGTCTCACTTGACCATGAGCACGGTTTTTATAGAGGTAAATCACTTTTTCACCACCCGGGCTCACAAAAAAAAAAAAAAAAAGAAAAAGCTGTCTGTGGGTGGTTTTCTGGGTATGCACCTTAACCCCTGGCTGTGCTCAAAGCTGTGACCATGCAGCAAGCTTAGCCTATAGGGAACCATGTTAAAAATGGTTATTGAGGCAAAAAGTGACACTGTGTGCTCATTTGCATGTCATTTCCCAAATCCTTGCTGCAGTGGAAGTGCTGTATGCTGTGTGATAATGGGGAAGAGGCTGGGGTTGCAGACCTGCCTAGACATGCAGATGAGCATACAGCTATACCACACCACACACACACACCCACCACACACACGTTACAAATCACCAAAAAATCTACTCGCCACACAAAAATCTACTCTTACTCGCCCCCTAGTACCAAACGTGTGCTGCTTGGGCCAATATTTACTACTCGCCCGGTTAAATCCACTCGCCCGGGGCGAGCAAATTTATAGGTTTGTCGACACTGTATATATATCATATATATATATATATATATATATATATATAAAGATATATATATCTATATATATCTATATAGTATATATATCTGATATATATATATATTCTTAATATTCAACAAATGAAACAACTTCTGCAGCAGCCCTACTAACAATGCGAGGACTATCACATGTACCTTACAGGAGCTTACAGTCAGAGAAGCTAAACGCACTCACACTGTCTGAAGCTGTAGTTTTCACCTGAACAATATGTATACAATGATCATTCAAAAACCCCTTAGTACCCCTCCTATAGTTCCTCATGGGATATAGTAGTAGCAATAGAGAATATTTTGGAAAATAAATTATTGTAATATTCCTCATTAGGAAACCAAACGTGTTTATATATGTTAGTTGTATAGAGCAGGTGGAGGGCTGTGTGTATAGGGCCTATACTAAAAGCACAGCCCTCCACCTGCTCTATACAACTAACATATTTAAACACTTTTGGTTTCCTAATGAGGAATATTACAATAATTTATTTTCAAAATATCCTCTATTGCTACTACTATCATCCCATGAGGAACATATAGGAGGGATACGCTACCTAAAATAGCATAAAGTGTATAACTATGTGTATGTACAACAGAATGCATGTAAGTGCTATTCAAACTGACTCAAAGGCTAGATGTTGGATGAGGTAAAACCAACAGCTTTTAAAAAAAAAAACAATACTATGATATGAAAAAATACAAGTATTACTCTGGTCTATAGGTAAAGACAGGAGTCTAATGATATATGAATAAGAGGTATCAAATAAACCCAATACAAGTATTACTCTGGTCTATAGGTAAAGACAGGAGTCTAATGATATATGAATAAGAGGTATCAAATAAACCCAATGAGCAAAATAAAAATTAAATAGACCAAGAATTAATTTTGTCTTTCCACTGTGTCATACACAGCTTATATACCACTAGCCTCTTGATTGATAAGAGAAGAATCCCCATATTGGTTCAGAGATATTCGCGGATCAGCAATGTAACAAGACAGACAAAAACATACTCAGGGACATATTCTCACGGGTTCATGGGAGGGTATGCGAGGGGACAACACATCCAGGTAAGGGACTATCCATGAGAGGAGACAGCGCTAGATGGTGAACATAGACAGGAACCAGGAGAATGTGAGCCCTATATTTAGCACCCTTTCTAAACTATACCCCTGTCCCTCATGTCAGCTTGCAGTTGCTAGCAGTGCCAGAGTTAACAGCTAGCAAAAGGTTGTACATGAGTCAGTCTCCATACTCAGTTACAATGTTGCACTTCCAGGCACATGTTCTGTCTGGTGATGCTTTGGAAGATGCTGGGGAGGTCACATGTCTATGATTGACATGTGCTATGTTAGCTCTACCCAGTATCCTGGGAGAGATTATTGGTTAATCCTTTTAATATGAAAGGTGGAGATCCAGCCTTTTAGAGTTATGTTCTGTCCAGAGTCTAAGAGATACACTTCCAGGGGGAGAGGGACCCCAAAGGAGTTCCCTGTATCAGGAGATTCCATTCATCTAGAGCAGGCCTGCACAACACGCGGCCCGCGGTCCACACACTCACTGTGCGGCCCGCGGCAGCTTTCCCCCTCCTCCCTCCCCCGAGTCCGCTCTCCCTTCCCGAGTCCGCTCTGCCTCCCCCGAGTCCGCTCTCCCTCCCCCGAGTCCGCTCTCTCCCCGAGCCGAGCCTGCTC
>WSYH01007907.1:0-14567 GCA_036426205.1 Ascaphus truei | reverse complement strand
TACCCGAGCCGAGCACGCTCTCGACTCGAGCCGAGTCCGCTCTCCCCCCCCACCGAACCAAGCCCCAGCCAGCACGCTCTCCAAGACTGCACGCTCTAGCAGTGCGGCACTTCACGGTGCCTGCTGTTGCGAGGGCGGCGCCAAGAGTCCTGCTGCTCTCCGCCGTGATCTGAGGTGCAGGGGGGGGAGGGGAGGGCAGGGGGTTGGTAATGTGACTGGTGAGGAGGTTGTGTGTGATGTGGAGGGTGAGTATTGTGTGTGATGTGGAGGGTGAGTATTGTGTGTGATGTGGAGGGTGAGTATTGTGTATGGGTGAGGGGGAGAGATGGGAGTGTGAGAGATGGGGAGTCACAAACGTTGATGATGAGGGGTGCAGGGGGAGATTGAGGGGTGCTGGAGATATGAGGATGACGATGAGGTGCTGGGGGAGAGATGATGATGATAATGATGATTTTACCCGTGCGGCCCGAATCTGTATTCCTTGGAGCAGTTCGGCCCTTCTCACTTGACAAGTTGTGCAGGCCTGATCTAGAGGGACTCCAGGGAATGCACATAAAGCAGCCTATGGCCTAAAAGACAGCTTCCCTCTTCTTGAGTTCCCAGGCAGGGATGAGTTTCCTTAGTGTAGGGTCCTTGAACTAGGTGACCAAGAGAGGCTACTCTCGCGTGGGAGGTGGTGAATCCATAATCCACGTGCAATGAAAGGCGCGAGGTTCTAGTTCTACATTGCCTACATGGAACTCCTGTCTAGAGGAAGAGGGAGATGTGGGTTTTGTTGTTACACTGAAAACCTGTCCTGTTGCCGCTGCTAGATATATATATATACACACTGAAAGACCTGCTCTACAGCTGATGCTAAACTTCTCTACTGATGAATAAAGACTGAAGTTTAAAAGTTCCTGGCACCGGTTTTCTATTTTTGCACCTCCACTCCACTACAGCCTTGGCCTGAACCCATGAAAAGAGGAGACCCTGAGATCAAAGGTAATCCACCTAGCTAACACTCTAGAAGAACAGGTCTAAACCATGTCAGGAAAGATCTGGGACTGTGAGAGTTTATTTTCACCATATCTCTAATTGCTGGGCGGGATAGAGGTGTTACATGTAATTTGAAATAAGCAAAAGAGGATCAATATGAAGAGTTAGTCCTTGGTCTATACTATTAGAGTCCCTTGGACAATTTCACTTTCAGTTTATGTCCCTATCTAATAGTATGATATTTTTTTTATTTGAATATATACATGACGTAATTTAAACACAATGTATATGTCATCTGCAATGTATTTACGCAATATTAATATTGTAGTTCCTGAAAATATTTTTTGTTAAAAATTGCTTATAGCATGCCCTATAACAGGAGACAGGGGGTGCCCAATGCTGCATCCAATTGACAAAACATATAAAGTAAAATACTTCAATAATAATAATTGGTTATTTAGTTAACCCTTTGGCCAAAGGCGTCATAAGCCTGCATACCAACGTCAAGGTATAACCAAAAGGAAAAAGGAAAGGTTTCACAGTGTAGTGTATGACCTGCATTATTTTGGTTATACCTTGACGTTGGTATGCAGGCTTATTTAGGCATAAACTTGACAAAGGCGCACCATGTTGACCTGAGAAATTGAAGTCTGTGCTCGACTGGCCGTTGCCAAAACTCCCTCAAAGCCGTGCGCGCTTCCTTGGCTTCGCTTAATTACTCACCGGAAATCCATCCGTAATTTTTCCACTGTTGCTATACCTATCACTGCCTTGACCAAGAAAGGTGCTGATCCGACTGTTTGGTCCCCCGAGGCCATTGAAGCATTCGACTTTCTCAAGAGAGCCTTCGTATCTGCCCCATCCTTCGGCATCCAGATACTTCCCCTGCCTTTTACCCTAGAAGTAGACGCTTCAGATGGGGAGCCGGCGCCAGTGCTTTCTCAGAGATCTTCCCAGAAAAAAACTCTATCCTTGTGGATTCTTTTCCAGGAAGTTCTCTTCAGTCCCGAAGAAATATGATGTCGGGAACCGTGAGCTTCTGGCCATCAAGTTGGCCCTCCAGAATGGAGACATCTCCTCGAGGGTACCAAGGAGCCAGAGCACTCCTCACCGATCAACCAAAAACTTATTGTACATTGAGGGAACTCGTCGTATGGGATTCGTCAAGCTTGTTGGGCTTTGTTCTTTTCACGGTTCAATTACACACTTTCTTATATTCCTGGCACCAAGAATATCAAGCCGACGCCTTGTCTCGTCAGTTCTCCACGGAGAACGAATCTAATGAATCTTCGGAGACGATTTTACCCGCTACTGCACCGACACACTTTCTATCGAGCAAATACCCGGTATGTCCGGCAGATACCTGGAAGCGCCGTCCTCAACCTCTGACAAGCCCGTTGCATTGCCTTACCCAGCCTGGGTTCATGACCTGGCGACGGGCGGCTGAATCTGTTAATGAAGAATGATTAGGATTTAATAGGTTGCAATGCTTCGCGTGCGATACCAATGGTGGCATTAAAATTCTAATGTAATGCAGTATATATATAGGTACGTGCAGTATTGCAGCCAGCGGAATAAAATGCTTCAATCCCGTGCCGGAAACATAACTCATCGCACCGGCAGAAAACAGTCACCAACCTCAATACGGTAGTACCCGAATTGCTGTGGAATCAGCCGAGCTCGAATATAGTGTGTCGCGCAGTGGTAAGTGTATATTTTCCCACCAACAACTTGATGTTTGGATGAATCAATACACCCAGCTTATATTCCAGAGGAGTGTTAATGGTGCCAAGAAGCGACGGTTGTACGCTGGCCCCGCTGCCGCTTTTCCGCCAAAATACTTCGTGGTGGACATTTTCTTCTAGATCTGCTGGCCATCCGGCGTTCAAGAGGATGTATACCTGATCACACGGACCTTTGGTGGCCTAAGATGAACAAGACATTGTTGACTTCACCAAGCGTGGTCCATGTCTGTGGCCAGAGTAAGTCCACCCGACCCAAACTTTGGTCTCCTCATGCCTCTTCCATTCCTGAACACCTGGAAACACATCTCATAATGTTAGTTTGTTGAAAACTTCCCACTTCTAAAGGGATAAATACGATCTTGTCGTAGTAGAGTAGAGTTTTCCAGCATACATCCCTTTATACACACTCATTAGGGTCCTTCCCATTCAGCCCCTTGTGCCGAGCTTTTCTTGACGGAAAATTTTTGCACATTCAAGGGGTGTCTTTCCGTTGTTCCTATTTCGTTGTTTTGGACAGATTTCTCAATTTCATTTCTAGTTTTGGCGACTCTTCTCTCAGAGACTTCCCTTATTTTCCTTCGGGTTATCCACACCACAACCAGGAGACGACGAAGGAGATGGGGAATGTAATCAGACCTTAGTTTAGACAGGTAGTGTCAAGCGCTTCATATCTGATCACAGACCAAGGGCACTCGGGGCTCGATCAGTTTCGTCTGTTTGTTCAGAATCCCCTCCGTATTTTCAGGGGCTGAGTTTGCCCATTAACTCGATTAAAACGAATCAACCGCCAGCAGAGTGCCTTTTTTTCAATTAACTTTGGATTCCATCCACAGGTTCTTCCCTCTCCTCCATCCCCCGTGGTTCCCGCACGCATCCACTTTTCCAGTCGTTTCAAATTCTTGGAAACGATATTAAAAGCATTTGCAAACGGTTCGTTCAAAAACACCGTAAAAAGAATAAGTCGGGGCACGTAAAGGTGGGTACAGTATGTCCAACACCTAGAGATCACATGTTTGGCTATCCCCAAGAATATCAAGCTCAGTCCTTCCCAGAAACTGGCCCCGGAATTCTTGGGGTCCTTTCAAGATCCTCGAAAGATCAACCGGTCGCATACGACTTGCACTGTCACACCCTACTATGAAAATCCTCTGTTTCCATGTGTCGCTCCTTTAAAAACCCTGATCCAAACATGCCCCATTTTTCCCGTATCGGCCCTCAGAGGCCCAACCGGTACATCAGTCACAAGGACAACAAGCGATTCGCAAGTCGCAGGTAACCATGCACTTGGATTTATGGTTGTTAGCCGGGGAAGTATTCAGTTTCTCGTACACACTGGAAAGGGAATGCCCGAAGGAGAAGCTTCCTGGATACATCCCATCATTCCATTGCCCGCACATCCTCAGAAGTTCCGTCGGCAGTTCCCTTCATCAGACTGGTGAGGATGTCGCTAGTCCGACCCTCAAGGGGGGGGATACTGTTAATGGATGGGGGACGTCGCGGGTTCCCAGCGATTGTCCCCGTCCCCCTGTTCCACAGTGCCTATTTCCTACGCTACACTACGTTCCCCAATCTCTACCCTCCTGAGCGTTCCTCCATGGCACGGGTCACACCGACCTGTCTCACACTATGCGCACGCGTGAGTTTTGGTAAAACTGAATAAAAAAACACAACAGACGAGCGGTAAAGACTAGCGGGGTACCGATATTGAGTTTATTATGAGGCCTCACGGAGTTGCCATCATGTAAGACCGGCCCCCCCGCCCTACTAGGTTCCCTCGTACTCTGTCCCATCTGCCTCTGATCAATACGACTTCCGAATACGAGTTGGGTCTCTGTAACCAAAGATAGGGGGCTCTTCACTGCGCGGTGAGCAGCATCACTAGAAGAGTTACAGAGGGCACGCGCACCCGCTCTAATTAATTGGCTGCCCCCACGCTCTTGCCACCCCACTGTCGTTTGCAAGGCTATAACTGCTGATGTACCTCCCTGTTTCCTCCCCCCGCTCTCACTGCCATCCCTCTGCAAGTACACCAACTCAAACCCTATGCTCCTCCCTATCCCGATTGGCCCTTCTTCCATGATAACAACACTTGTCTCTCTTCAGTCATTGCTCTCTGCATTGTTTCCTGTTGCTTCGAGTGTGTGCAGGTGTCTGATGCTAGCTCCTGGTCGTTTCAGGGCCCGGCTGGCTTCCTGTCCCTGCCCGTGTTTGGGTCTTGGCTTCCTTTGGCCTGAACTCTCGCACACACTTGCTTTGACTTGACTCACGCTACCTCCTCTCCCTGCCCTTGAACCCTGGCTGTTCGGAACATCACTACGACTGCTTCTCAAACCATTGAAACTCTGGCACTGTGGAATTTACCCTCCGACCTCGGCACCCGGATTCAGCAAAGTATTACGTGAACCCTACTCCACCAGGCCCGGCAACGCTATTACCACACCTCCGGGCATCCCTCACGCTGTGTGGGTGGCATGTTATACCCTACCCCACCCTCGGGACTGGGGATTCTGGCACAGGTCTGGTGGGAATTACAGGCGTTAAATAACAGTCCCCAGTTGTCTTCTCTCACATTCCCCAGTGTCTTTCTCCCCTTCCCCCCAGTGTGTTCTCTAACCTCCCCCAAGGAGTCTCATCTCACTCCCCCCAGTGGTCTTCTCCTCCCCCAGGTCTCCTCTCACCTTCCCCAAGTGTCTCTCTCTCTCACCTCCCCAGTGTCTCACTATACTTCACGTGTTGTCTCTCTCACATTCCCCCAGGGTCTTTTCCCCACCTCCCCCCGCTAGTATCTCTCCAATCCCCCACAGTTGTCTCTCCCCCTCCCCCCCAAAATGTTCTCCCACCTCTCCATGTCTATCTCCCCTCTCCCCCCAATATGTTCTCCCACCTGGCTGCTGTCTCTCTTCCCCAAATATGTCTCCCACCTATCCCATGTCTCACTCTCCCCTCTACCAAGATGTCTCCCACCTTCCAGTCTCGTTCCTCCCCTCCCCCAAATTATGTCTCCCACTCCAATATTTCTCTCTCCGACCATGCCCAATATGTATCCCACCTCTCCATGTCTCTCTCTCCCCCTCCCCCCCAAATATGAGCTCCCATCTCTCCATGGTCTCTCTCCCCCTCCCCCCCCAACTATGTATCCACATCTCCAGGCTCTCGACCTCACCTCCTCCAATATGTCTCCCAATGTTCACCATATCTCTCTACACCTATCCCCACAAAAGTCTCCCACCTCGCCAGGTCTCCTCTTTCTCTCACCCTTCCCCCCAATATGTCTCCCACCTCTCAATGTCTCGCTTTCTGCCACCATTCATGTCTCTCTATTGTCACACTCACACCACTGTTCATTCAGGAAGTCACAAAAGCACTGTGCGGACATAGATGATTGAATGTGCAGCTCAGATCACCAACTAATGGCTGACGGAAGACATGCAGCTATCAGACGCTTTCTCTCTTCGGCCGTCTCTGACAAAATCGGCCCCCGACGCTGCGCATTCCCCTAAAAATCTTGCCGGCACCCCCCAGTTTGCGCACTCTGCTTACCATAACTCTGATCATTAGATTCATTAGATAATTAAAGGGCAGTAGTTGTATTTTAAGAGACATATAAAGATCTAATGATTTCTATGGGAAAAGGGCAGGGAATGGGGACTTGATAATCACACTATAAAGAAACTCATGTTTTAAAAGAAAAATATTATAAAAGGAACATTACGTATAAGGGAAAAAAAAAAATGTCAATGGATGAACGTTAAACTGCACGAACTGTCGATACGGGCATAGGGTTTAAAAGATACCCAGCAAGTTTCTCAAAAAGTCCCCACCCACACAAGTGGAATATTATTTATGTCAACCAGGAGAGCAATGAGCGTGGACAATTGTATATAATCCCCCAAGAGACAGGGGGTGCCCACTGCTGCATCAATTGACAAAACATAAAAGTAAAATACTATCAATAATAATACTTGGTTATTAGTTAACCCTTGGCCAAAGGCGTCATAAGCCTGCATACCAACGTCAAGGTATAACCAAATAATGCAGAGGTCCTTACAATACACTGTGAACCGTGCCTTTACCTCTGTGAGAGGGGAAAAACCCCATAAATCAATACATTTAATGGGTATTCTTGTTCCTGCAGCAAGTGAAATGACCTTCCAAGTTAAAATGGGTGAAGGAGGAGGAGTTGAGCTGGGGGGAGGTGCCACAGCCTCCAAGAGACATAGGTTAAACTTAACCAGAGACTACCCAGACAAGCTACAACCTCCCCCACCACCACAAACAGTGAAATATATATTATGTCAACCAGAGAGCTACTGAGCGTGGCACTTGTATTTTGTATAACAAGAGACAGGGGGTGCCCAATGATGCATCAAATTGACAAAACATATAAAGTAAAAATACTTCAATAATACAATTGGTTATTTAGTTAACCCTTTGGCCACCAAGGAGTCGAGAAGGTAGCGTAGTCAAGTCCAAAGCAGAGTTCAAGTTCAAGCCAAAGGAATCCAAACAAGGGCAGGGACAGGAAGCCGGGCTGAAACAGACAAGGGAGCTAGCATAGACACTGCACACACAGGAGCTACAGGAAAGCAATGCAGAGCAATGACTGAGAGGACAGAGTGGGGTTATATGGGAAGAAGGGCCAATAGGGATGAAGGGAGGAGCATAGGTGGTGCGGGTTTACTTGCAGGGATAGGTCAGTGAGAGCAGGGGAGGAAACAGGGAGGGGGCGGAGCCAGAGCGTGGGGGCGGCAAGTAAGTAGAGCGGGTGCGCGCGCCCTCTGTAACTCTGCTATGCGCGCGCACCCGAGCGTGGGGGAAGACCAGCGGAGGAGGCATACGGGACAGGAGACAGAGGGGACGGAGGAACGGAGGGACCAGGTAGGGAACGGCCAGGGATGACAGAGGCACGCCGGGGAGCGCGTGACCCAAGATAGGGAACCCGCGCGCTTGGTGAGGGGACCGCGTGCGTGCGCAGAGTGTGAGCCAGGGCGTGTGGACCGTGCCGTGGAGGAACGGCTCAGGAGGGGAGGTAGAGATTGGGGACGTAGTGGAGCGGAGGAACTAGGCACTGTGGAACCAGGGGTGACAGGGACACGCTGGGAACCGCGAGTCCCCCGATCCGTTACATGTGACAGAGAGACAAGGGGAAGGTAAGAGAGAGAGACACTGGGGGAAGGTGAGAGAGAGAAACTGGGGGGAAGGTGAGAGAGAGACACTGGGGGAAGGTGAGAGAGTGTGTTCTGACGGGGGAGGAGGTGGTTCCCTTTTCAGACTAATGAGCTGCACACCCACTGGTAGCAGGGCCCTCCAACACCTGGAGGAGCCAGAGCAGGCCATCGCCTCATGATCACCTATCCCCAGGGAGCTCCAGAAGTACCAGGAAGAGATCAACGGAGCGCCCCCCCTCCTCCCCCCCTGAGGGGGCTGAGGGTTATTTTGGGTCAGGGGGGCACTTGGGAGTATTGATCAGCAGGGGAGATTCATCAGTACCCCTCTTGAGTTTGGTTATGGGGATCCTTGATCCCTGGGCAACATTTAAAACGGGAATAAATAAATAATACATAAAACTGGTAGGTAAGAGTGGATGACACTAGGGAAAGCAAATGGGAGAATGAAAAAAGGGAGGGAAAGGGGAAAAAAGGGGGGAGGGGGAGAGGGAAGGGAGGAAGCAAAGAGGTGGCTGATTGCCCCCTCAAATGGATTGCCTTTGTGCACCAGAAAAAAAATATTACCAGATGCCAGCAAACATTAAAAGAAACAGTGATCCAATAATAGTATACTGCCTGTGCGCCCGACTGCAGCCCAAGCGATTTGGAAAGTTGTCTGCAGGAGATTGTAGACGCGTAGCGGAAGTGTCACAAAGCTGGTTCGCCCTCATTAGCTGAACCAGCTCACATGCGCTGATGTCATGTGATTTTGATTACATCAGGCAGGGGGGCCCGAGAAATTTCATGGATGAAAATGGGGGCTTGGCATAAAGAATTTGCTCACCGCTGATGTAAGGGATAGTGGATGGCAGCTAAACAACAGCACCCCTGACAAAGATTGGGCGAAACCTGTAGGGTGAGTTACTACAGTGGCGGCCGCCTTTAGTCTCCTGCGGCCGCCACCGCGGGATTTTTAAAAGTGCGGGCAGACGCGAGCTTTTTTTCTTTAGTTTCGGCGCCGCGGGCGCTTTCAATCTTTAGCGCCATTAGCGCTGAACAGGAGATGCGGCTGGCACGCGGCCAGGAGATGCGGCTGGCGCGCGGCCAAGTTCGGCTGGAAAAGCAAACATCCCCGTATTAATACGGTGATGTTGGAGATTTAAGGGGGCCGTGACGGTATGGTAGACAGAGAGCTGAACCAGCCGGACACCAAACAACGTGAGACAGAACAACACTTGATGCAGGATTCTGCTTTGAATACCACGGTTGCAAGAGCAGTTAAAGCTGACCACCATTATACTGAGTTGGTTGTACTCAATCTGCATTTTTATGTCTATTACTTTGTGAGTGCACTGTGCATCTCTAATACTTTTAACCTTTTCATTAAATTAATTACTCTGTTTCTGTCTTTACAACTCTTTTCACTTACCCACTCTGAGTTCCTATGGAGACGCTGACCTGAATGATAGAGGAGATGTCCAATAACAAATTCATCTAATGAATACATTTACATGCCCATTTAATCATTTTTCCTGTGAGTTCCATACTGTTGGAGTGGGGATTGCTCTATTTTAAACAGATTACACTATGTTTTCTCTTTTTTTCCTTTGCACTGTAGGTTATTCTTCTTCTTTTTTTACTGTGCCTTTTCTTTCTGGGTGAGAGAGACTGGCTCAGCCGCAGGGCCAGTTAGGATTCTTTTAAATTTGTGACTTTGCCCTCACATGACACTTTATTTAATTTAAGGGATTTTCATTGGTTATTATTGTATCACTATTGTTGTGATTGATTTTTTGCACTGTTCTATTTTTTTCTTGTATCTGTGCATGTTTGTCCTTATTTGTATGTAATTCTGTCTATGTAATGATCAAATCTCTGTACCTCTATTGTACCCCACTGTGGAATATGTTGGCGATTTACAAATAAACAATAGTAATAAGTATGAAATCCCACTCTTCTTGCACACATAAAAAGCACTTGGGACTTAGTTTACAAGCGCATGTCCCCAGGATATAAAATGAACTCCCCATATATATACAGTGTTCGACAAACCTATACATTTGCACGCCCTGGGCGAGTGGATTTAACATCGTGGCGAGCGCCTATTGGCCCAAGCAGCACACGTGTGGTACTAGGTGGCGAGTAGATTTTTTTGTTCGGCGAGTAGATTTTTTGGTGATTTGTCGACCACTGTATATATATATATATATATATATATAGACCATACGATACCGGTTGCAACACGACATCAAGGGACAGCACACAGGTAAGTAAATCATAAATTTATATATATATGAATACCAAAAATAGAAAAAGATGTCCCACTGTCACGGAAGACTCCTGTGGCGGGTAGGATCTCGGTGGCCGGAACAGCACGAGCGTAGTAGGGGTCACAAGCAGGGGTCAAAGGCAGGCGGCAGGTAGCGAAGTCAGGTAACAAGCAGAGGTCCGAGGCAGGCGGCAGGTAGCGAAGTCAGGTAACAAGCAGAGGTCGGCAACGAGGAGACTGGAACAGGACAGGGGAGCAAGGACAGGTCTGGGGGCAGGGACTGAGAACAGGAACAAACAGGGACAAGCCAGATTACCAGCAAGGGCTTTTACTGTGAACAGACTTCTATAATACAGGTACAGGTACAGAAACAGATCAGGATCAGAAGCATGTGCATAAGGAGTCTGACTTCAAGCAAAGGCAAACACAACAGACAGGAAGCAAGCTATAAAGGACAGAAACAGGAGCAACAAGAAGACAGACAGACAGACAGAGGAACCCAGAGCCAACAGAAGGCAGCAGCACACCCAGTGGACAAGGAAGCTATGGCTAGGCAGGAGGTCTAGGCGATCCTGACACCCACCAAAAGCACTCAAGCAAAATCAGTATAAATTGATATATTCAAAAAAGAGACATGAATTACAAAAAAATGTATTAAAACAGTCCCTACAGAACCCCTCCAGCTGAAAGTGAGTATAAACATAGAAAAAGGTTCTAAGATATGGTATGGTCTAAGAATGATATAAAGACCATGTATGATGCAATGCAGGAAAAAACACTGGTATGCCCTACTGCATGAATACTAAGACCGGCCGGTCAATAAATCTATGCTTAGTAGCTGTATACTGTAACCTGAATGCTGCTAATAATGATATTAAATACCAATGCAATACCACTCCAATCACCAACAATAGGCATATAAAACATGGGACAACTGTAGACGGTATAGGTGAGCAATATGTATACTTGCAGGTCACCATGAACTCATAAACATGCAAGTCCTCAATGGAAAGTCCTTGGGTGAAGTGAATTGCAAAAAATCATATAAATAAAGATTCAGCAGAGGTTCAAAGCAAAAATAGGGGGGTCCCTGGGTAGTACAAACAGACACAACCCCGACGTACGTTTCACACCCTTTGCTTTGCCCGGGGGCTTTGTGTAATGGCGTCCAATGGAGGTTTAAAAGGACGCTGAAAAATGACGTAATCCATTTACATTGCGAGCATAGAGGATACTCAGCTGGAGAATAAAGTCCAATAAGTATTAGGACATGCGTCAGTGAGTAGAGTAATTAACTGTGCGTTGCGTGTCATAACTGCTGTTAGCTGTTGCTTTTCAGATCTTGAAAGCGGAGTCGCGATTGGTTATATATATATATTCAGTAGTTTAAAAGTCTCAGTCTTTGTAATCTGTATCTTGTTTTTGGGAATAATTCCTGCAAGTGAGAATTCAAACTCACATTATACCCTATTGAAAACACATTGAAAGGGGCACTGGTGTCCTGAGTACTCTCCCTTATGATATAAAAGTGATTTCCCAAGACTATTACTATTCCTTTCTATAGGGTAGTGTCTTAGCATTTGTACAAAATGTCTTGTTTTGGGGAGTCATTCCTGAAATCCAAATTTACTCTCATTTGCCACTATACAAAAACACATGGGCACTAGTATTCAGATTACCCTGCCCCAGGATATAAAAGTGACTCCCCAAAACTAATGCTGTTCCTTTCACTAGTTTAGTGTCTCAGCTTTTCGAACGTGAATTATTTGTTTTGTGGAGTCCTGGGAGTGAGAATTGCTATTCATTTCACAAGTGCAGTGTCATAACATTGTTAGTCAATATAATTTGTATTGGGGAGTCATTCCAGGAAGTGAAAATTCAAGCTCACTTTCTACACTACTGAAAACACATAGGGCCTCATGCAGTAAGCGTTGATAAGGGAATTATCGCCATTTTATAGCCAAAATTGGGTTTGAGATTCAGTAAGCGCCGATAAGTGCTTGATATCGCCATGTTTCGGAGCCGATTATTTTGTTATGGCCAGTCGGCTGCCGATAAGCCTGTTTTCGCCACTGATCGCCACTTTTTTAAATCGGCTGGATTCAACAAAAAAAAACAGCTTATCGGGCCTGATCGGCACTACGAAATTGAGATGTTATGGCCAATTTCTCCCGCCAACTAAAGTTGGCAGTTTGGAGGGGAGAACGATCGCTAAGGCTGCCGCAACGGCACTTAGAAAAAAAAATCTTCTGTACATCAATGGAAGTCAATGGAGCGGGGACGTATAACAGTATAGTACTGTTTACGTTTCATTGCTCACAATACAAACGTCATTTGCATTACAGTGTGGGGGCATTCCCTGCATTGTGTCACAGCTGACGTGTATTATTTGCATAACATTATACTTTTACATGTTTGCAGAATTTGCAGGTCACATTACTCATCATGTGATGATGTGCCAAGGGAAAATACTATACTCAACTCTTAAAGGAGAACCTCACATCATATCACACATTTTAATGAACTGAGCAACAATTATTTACATGATATTACACATGTCACACATGTCACACATACACCGTATATTCATGTTCCTTTACATTACACAATGCTTGTAATGTGACACGCATCTTTAAACGTTCATGTACATCTGTATTCTCATGTTTACATATAGTTTTGGGTCCTCCCTATTTTCATGACGTCACTTATTGGACGCTCAATCACATTGCATGTTTACATTGTAACCGTAGCATTACAAGCACTTCAACCTAACTTATACACACATGTACAGTAATTCAGCATTGGGACACCTTGTTAACTCATTCTATACCAACTATCCTCCTTACAGAAATGCATGCATATGCACACGACTATTCATTGTTGTCAACATGTCACAATAACATGCCTAATTACACATGTTACACAAAACTTTTCCCACGTCAATCTCAGCCTTTTTGCCTAATTACATGACTGACTGTTGCGTTCACAAGTGTTACATGCATTGCACATGCAACTATTTATTTGCAAGCAATGTTTCTACAAAGGTTCACGTCACATCATTGCCAAATATCATCATTCCCTGCAGAATACACACAACAAATACTTATAACAACAACTGCACACAGCTTGCCACAGAAGTACTTTATTATGTTAATGTAACACCTTGCATTTTACTATGTCACCTGACATCATCACATACCTATTTAAAGGACGCCCATTACCTGCTCATTCACAGCTACTCATTTCAAAATGTTGCGATTGTTTAGGAGACGGAGGAACATTCTTTTCTATGACATGCTTGATGATGAAGACAATCATATAGGGCAAGGGAGGGACACACAGAGGGACAGTGACAGGGACAGTCACGCGGATACGACAGGGACAGGGAGAGGGACAGGCCGAGGGACAGGTAGAGGGACAGGAGATCAGAGGAGAAGACAGAGGAGACAAGTTGTGCCTCGTCCGCGTCTGTACAGGGAGAGAACCCTGTTAGATGGGATGAGTGAGGAGGAGATTGTAAGTCGCTATCGTTTGAGTTCAGCAGCAATCTTAGCTCTTTATCAGGAGATAAGGGGAGATTTAGATTTTTTCACAGCCAGAGGTCGTGCAGTCCCTGGGCTTGTTAAAATGCTGTGCTCATTACATTATCTTGCTTCCGCGTCATACCAGACAACTGTGGGCATAGTGGGCGGGGTCTCGCAATCTACATTCTCGCGGGCCTTGACCCAGTTTCTCTATGCACTCAATAGACGCGCTAGGAATTATATTCATTTTCCTACAGAGGCGACAGAGTGGCTGGAAGTCAGGACTGGCTTTTATAATATAGCAGGGATACCATGTGTGCTGGGTGCAATCGATTGCACACATGTTGCTTTGATTGCACCTAGTCAGAGTGAGCATGTGTACCGCAATCGTAAGCACTACCATTCACTCAATGTACAGGTGGTATGTGATGCGACGATGAGGATAATGCATGTGGTACCCAAATTCCCTGGTTCCAGTCACGATTCCTCTATCCTGAGGAACTCTTCAGTCTTCCATGCGTTCGAAGAGGGACATTTTGAACATGGTTGGCTGCTGGGTGAGTACACATTTACATGTTCTAACACAAAACACATTTTTATTTAGGAATGTTGGCATTGTACAATTTGATCACTAATGTCAGCTTATGTGTGCTCCATTCATTATAGGTGACTCAGGATACGGAATTAGGCCGCGGCTCTTGACTCCGGTGCTAAACCCTCAAACTGAAGCAGAGGAGAGGTACAATGCAGCCCATATATCTACAAGATCTGTTATAGAGAGGACATTTGGCCTACTCAAGACCAGATTTAGGTGTCTGGACAGAACTGGTGGGGCTCTTCTATACAAGCCTCAAAAAGTGTCTGATATTATCCTTGCCTGTTGCATTTTGCACAATGTTGCACT
>WSYH01007906.1:0-31207 GCA_036426205.1 Ascaphus truei | reverse complement strand
TTCAAACATGAGCAAGATTTCTATCTATAATAATTATATATATATCTATTATCTATATATATAATATATCAATAAATTAAATAAATACAACAAGCAGCAGCACTCGGTAAACAATGAATACGATGCTTATCCCATATGCATATTAAAGGAGGGATTCATCAGAACTTCATCCGGAAAGAAGAAACAGCACACAGCCAGGTTAACAATATATGGGGTAACAAAACCAAGGCACTACATCACGACTTTTTCGGTCAACTACATGTGACCTTTCTCAGGATGTGGCATTGAAAGAGTGCTAGTGAACAAACATATATACCCAAACCAATCAACATATCAAACTCACCTGTGTGAACCCAATTGCAAACATGCAGAAACAGACAAGTGGCGTTGGTGACACGGATAATACTATGCATAACACCACCACGCCATCTTGCAGCATCATCTGTCACAATGTACACGTGCAGGCTGTGACTCACTCTTCCCTGCAGCCGCGCCAACCTACGGCGCTGTCGCATGATTGTCACACGGCGCGCGCGTCGCTCGCGCTTGAGCATTGCGACCGAGGTTTCACACCTAGCCTGCACATGTAAACAAATGGCAGTGTAATGCGCGGCAGCGACGCTCAAGTACCTGGTGCACTACATAGCACAAACTACCAAATTGCTGCCACCACAGCACGGACTGTGCCAGTAAATACAGAGCACCACCTTCACTGTGCCTGCCCATTATGTCTGTTGGCAAAACGATTTACCAATCGCATTGCGCAACAACGGCGCACAGTGGGACGTCACGCGACAGCACCATATTTGGCGCGGCTGTAGGGAAGAGTGAGTAACTGCCTGCATGTGTACATTGTGACAGATGATGCTGCAAAGATGGCGGTGCGCTCCACAGATTGATTGCGTGTCACCACACACATGTCTGTTTTGCATGTTTGCAATTCTGTTCACACAGGGAGTTTCATTATGTTGATTGGTTTGGGTATATATGTTTTTCCCATGGCACTCTTTCAATGCACATCCCTGAGGAAGGTCACATGTAGCTGACCGAAACGTCAGATGCAGTGCCTTGGTTTTGTTACCCCAAATATTGTCATATCAACCTGGCTGTGTGCTGTCTCTTCTTTCCGGATGAAGTTCTGGTAATACCTGCTGTTTATATATATATATACGACCCACACACACCACACACACACACCAACACACACACACCACACACCACACACACACACACACACACACACACACACACACACACCCACACCCACACACACACACACACCCACACACACACACACACACACACACCCCTTTACACACAACACCCACACGCACTTACACCACACACACACTACTACCCACAACATACTACTGACCCCACACATATCTCTACTGACCCACACACAAGCTAATTACCCACACTGTGCCACTAACCCCACACCGCACACACAAGCCACTTACGCCACATAGACCCACACTGTCCCACTGACCCCACACCCACACCCACATAGCCACACGACACACAACATCACTGACCCATATACTCACAAAGCCACTTGACTCACACAACCCCAACACTGAACACACACAGATGCCCACAACCACACCACAGACCACTGACCACACAATAAGCCACTGACCACACACAGACCACTGACCCACACACCACAGACCACTACCCAGACACCCATACACAACTCACAGACAGTGACACACTCACAGAGCCAGACACACATGCACAAGCCAGTACACACACATACAGACCACACCCACAGACCCACACACATACAAGCCCACACCCACAGAGCCACACACACACACACACACACACACCACCCACACACACACACCACACCACACACACACACACACACACACAACACACACACACACCACACCACACACACACACACACACACACACACACACACACACACACACACCACACCCACACACACTGTACAAATGGGCCATATTTTTAAAGCAAGCAGTTTTTGCTTTGTTTCCTTCCAATCAGATGCCCCTTGAATAATTGACATATTACAGCAGCAATACGGGTTAACATTCCGTTTTAAAATAGTTTTATTTATTACAGGTTTTAAGTACAATAGGTTTTGAATAGCGAAGAAAGAGATACTTGCAGCTCTTGTGTTTTATTTTTATTCTGCTCATACTGTCACGGTGGACACGAACTTATCAACACTTTTTATATTTTTTGGGATTTTCGATAGAACACAACAAGGAGGCAAAATAAATTGTGATTTATTTCCTTGCTAGACAAACACCCAACCCCCAAAACTTCAAATATACTTAATACAACACTTACTGGATGGGGAAACAAATAAATTGTCCTCTGTGAGAAAGCGCAAGAAATGCAGTCTCTGTAAAAGCCCACTTGGCTAGATCGCAAGTTGCCGATCTAATAACTTTGCCAAATCAAAGAATTTTCGTTAAAGTT
Source organism: Ascaphus truei (assembly GCA_036426205.1). Lineage (NCBI taxonomy): Eukaryota > Metazoa > Chordata > Amphibia > Anura > Ascaphidae > Ascaphus > Ascaphus truei. The sequence continues at coordinate 28,750 of WSYH01007906.1, read as the reverse complement.
TGTAGGAATTCGTTCTGGAGTCACCAGGGCTAACGAATTCCGATTTTGGGTAAATTCTTGGTTGCGATATTAATTAACCTTCTTGCGTCTTGGATCCACTACCTCTGTGCTTGAACGAAATCCTGCGTAAATGTAGTCACATGAATCGTATCTTGGATCACACTTGGTGTTAGTCCGGCGGGCACAGTTAAAGGTTCACCATTCTAGCCTTAACATGGACACCCAATCCCCTCCGTGGGACATTTAACCCATCAATCCCTGATTTGCCCGTAGTTTGCAAAACGGGCAAAAAGGCTTTCCGGTGTGCAAAGCGCATGTGCTCACTTGACACCCATGCGGTTTAGCATACCTGGAATACACCCTTTCCCTGCCGACCCTGGGTCTGGAGTTTTGCTCCACGTGCGAATAGCTCCTGCGGGTGCCGGGATCTGGCACTTTGCAACATCCTGCTTTTTCACACCTTGGATCTCTGAGACTTTTCATCCCTGCATTTTCTCGAACTTAGAGGCTCCTGCTTAGCGGGACCTCTCTTGAAATACAGGAAGAAAATACCCTCAGCTCATTCACACTTAGCACATTTACATGCCAAAGGATTTCTTCCCGGGCTTACAAAAACAGTTCCTCCTGTACATTTTAAATTTCACAGTATAACACACTTTATTAAACATCATGTTTTGGGTGTACCACCACTGTAATTTTTATTGTGTGAGCATGGTTTTATTTATTTACACTTGCCCACCAACATTCAGGGTGCTTGTGCCTCAGTTCGCGAGTTAGCCCCCCTTAATTGAAAATGCTTGCTTGTGGGAGCAAGTTCACCTACTCCCCACGTCAATTGACACATTTCCCACGGCAATAGACGTTCTCTGGCTTTCAGTTACGGTACGGGCTAACAAGGTACAGATACATTTTATCGGTAAAGAATTTCAATCTAACCCCGCAAGCCATTATTCAATTGACTTGTGGTTACGAGGTCGATGGATAGATACCATACTTCAAACAGACCTCCAAACCAAGCCAAGCTTCTTCAATCAGCGCTGGCTTTGGTGCTCCACAACCGCCATCTTGTCCGCAAATATCACCGCACACTTTGCCTTTATTTTATTCAGCAGCAGGGAATAAGCTGCAAATTGGGGTTAAGAAGGCTGGGAAAAGGCAATACAACAGTGCATGTAAATACTTTTAACCCTTCATTCCCAATGCAAGTTGGGGTATTCAGCCGGTATAATACCTTTATTTAGGCCTGATTACCCTCTCCTCACTACACATATGCCCTTGAGCAGGACAGAACTTCTTACAGTTACAGTGGCAGCCGCCTTTATTCTCCTGTGGCCTTTTTCCCCGCATTTTTAAAAATCGCGGGCAAATCGCGGGCTGATGCGGGGCAGTTTTCAGCCGTTTTGGGCGCCTGCGGCATTTCTATGTGTTTAGCGCTAAGCGCTTTCATTGTCTAGTGCTATTAGCGCTATCAGCTGATTTCGCCGCGCAGAGAAGGGCTGTGAGAAACAGATAACATCCCTGCATTTTTCTCGGGTAAGTCAGAGGACAGCAGTACTCACCTAATTATTCTTGCCCGGATTGCCAAACCCTGGTCTGATTATTAATTATTAACACCAGCTGGTGTCCTTCAAGCTGGGGCTCTACCAGAGTAAAAAAAAAGTATGCTGCGGCTCCAGAGACGGTGACAGCTGTGGGCAGTTGCACAGCACTCAATATTGGCTGCACACAACTTTTCCTCCCGCTGTCACAGAAAGCTGTGGTTGTTGCCAGCGGCATTCCGGCAGCTAGGAATGGTAATCTGGCTACCCTCTATTACAATATATTCTGAAAATATTTCAAAATATTACCTAATGGTAATATTAGGGTAAATATTATATAGAACATAAGTTAAAAAGCACTGACTCAATTCAATGCAAACACATAAATGGTGTAAGAATATGAATTAGAACACTGTCTCTTACTTTTGAGCTTAATATTTGTAGATAGTTTAAATCTACTTTTAGTAACCCACTGTATTTGCCAGTGTGTTCAACTCCACACTCCTAACTTGAGAGGGGGGAAAGGTATTTCAAGTAGACTTTATCTTCTGAAATATAAGATTTTTTTTATAATATAGTTATACAAGTCCAGTAGGAATGTAGCTTGCATTGCACTTTAATTTTTTTTAAATATATTAAAACTGCCAAATGTATCAGCTGCATATCAGTTTATTCCTATTAATTTCATCAATCAATTGGCAATTTCTTATCATTAAAGGAATATAATCTTAAGTTTAAGAAGAAGTTGGCAATATATTAAATATGTATCATTATCTTAATCATTATCTCTATCATCTCTATCTCTATCAATATATCCTTTTCTTCTCTATCTATCATCTCTACCATCTCTATCTCTCAGAAGCACAAAAAAACTCCCCAAATATGGGAAAATAGAGAAACAACAAAATAGTGCGTTTGTTATAAATCAGCATTGTGATGTTAATTGAAGGTATTTCACTCACAAGTGAGAAGTTGAAAATAAGCGTTGTGGTTATTCAGTTACACCAACTCAGAGGTTCTTCCATGCGTACTAGTGGATATTCCTCAGGAAAAGGATAGAAAGATGGGGTGATCCCATATGTGAACAGAAACAGAAGGACACAGATAGTATAGATTTGTTTTCTAAAACAGGTAATAAAAAAGTAATACACTTAGTGCTAAGGTGGCATGCCATGGGACCACCCTGGACCAGAAAGTGGATATGTTTCTGTCACACTTTTTCTTGAAATAGCACATGTGGTGGCCATCCACGGGAGTTCTAATCAGGTACAAGCTAGACCATGCTAAAACTTGGTCCATAATCAATCAGAATGGGTCTTCCAGATAGCTCGGGGGGCTCACAAATGTCTGACACTCACCCATGCGTTTCACTCAGATGAGCTTCATCAGGGGTTAATGTAACGTATATCAATAATCATTTAAACCCCTGATGAAGCTCCTCTGAATAAAATGCGTAGGGTGATGTGCAGACCTTTGGAGCCCCCTTGAGCTGTGTGTGATGAAACGTGGGATCTGTACGGAAAGCCCCATTCAAGTCAATGGGGCTTTTGGGATCGCATTGTTAAGCGCTAACGAAGCTTATATAATAAGCCCCTATTGTTTAGCATTATCTCTTCCTATCTCTTGTCCTTATCTCTATCAGATCTCTGTCCTTATCTCTATTACTATACGTTCAATCATCTAAATCCTGATCTCTTCCTTATCCGTTATCTCTATCCTTATCACTTATCTCCTGTACAATAATTAAAATCTAAAATGTTCATATTTTTTTTCAGAGAAGGGCAAACCCCAGTATGAAAGGGCTTTTGGAATACATCCAAAGATATATTTGAAGCTCTTTACAGGTCTGTAACTTGTTTGATTCAAACATTTTTAATACTAATCCATGTATCTTGACGTGCATTCAAAATGACATATTTGCCCACAAACAACTGAAGAACATTATTAAAAACTTTTTAGAACATTTTGAAACAATTAGAACAGGATTGGAACAATTATCACAGAGGATAATTGGAAAGTCTCAGAATCACAAAGTGCTCAGCACGAAGGGACCTAATCATTGTGAAAGAAATAAAAACATTTTGCAATTTAAATACCGTATTACAAGAAACATTCAACTGATTTTCTTCTCAAAAGTTTAAATTAGCTGTTGTTAAAATTTAAATGGTAACTTTTTTTTGTTATTTAGAAATCTTAAGCATTCACATTCTATTTATGAACTCGCATACACTATAATTTCAGAATCCGTTATTTTCTTTTTTTAGGAATATAAAACTTTTTCAAAGTTTTTGGAAATTGTATGTGCTTTTCCTTACAGTACAACTTTGATGGGGGAGGAAGGCTGTGATTGTCAATCTTGCTTGTTCAATTCATCCATCATAGTAATCAGATTTATGCATTCCCCCTACCGTATATGAAATAGTTTGCCTTCTTTGAACATTTGTTTCTAAACATTTGCCCTGAGGGAAATTAATGCCCACTGCCATCCACACACATTTCAAACAACAGTAGTTCGACAAAGGTAAAAGCCGATGCCAGGGATGTATAAACAGACGAGAACTAAGCAAGAACCAAAGAGATCCCACAACACAAGCTATCACTTTGTCCTCATCTCTTTTTGCTACTTAAATTGAGCTGATTAACTTTCAGTCTAGTGATAATAGAATATGGATGGGACCACAGCCAAAATAACATCCTGCTTGCTGTGGCCTCAATAACCAGGAGATTAGAAGAGAGAGAGTAAGAAAGAGAGAAGGATAGAAGAGAGAGAGGAAAAGAAAGAAAGACGAGAGAGAGAAGAGAGATAGAAAGAGAGAGCAGACGAAGAAAGAGAGAAGACAACACAAAATGGTCACGATAACACTGAAATCACAAATCAGCATCATAATATAAATCTGAAAAGATATATAAATACATCTATAATATAATGCCCTGGTGGTCCTAATGAAAGTTAAATATAAAGACATACAAAAGCAAACAAATCCTTTATAAAAGCCACTCACAAAATAACCGCAAATACACATGATGTATGAAAGTAATCAAAGAATGAATTTTAATTTCACATTAGATACACAAACAATTTAAAAAAAAATATAAGAGAACACACTGAAAGACCTCCAAAATAGAACAAAGGAACTTGCTATTAGCTGCAAATATAGAAAAAAAGAGGAAAGAACGTACTGCCAAGGAGTCAGGGGTGTATTAAACTAAGTCTATTTATTCAGCACAAGTACAAACACATCCCCCAATGATGTGAATTTCCTCCTACTCGTTTCATGCACACCCACTACGGACTCCCAAGACTCAAGGAGTGGGTAATATCTCTTCAGATATTTCAATGTTGGGTTTATGGACTTATGAGTACCAGTAGTGGTATATTTCCCTCCAATGAGGTCACATCAAGGTGAATTCTAGCATCTTTGATTGTTTCCTTCAGGAGAAGTTATATTGATTTTGAACTGGTCGCCTCACATATCACACTAGTATAAAATACCCCACTCCATGTTAGAGTCATATGCATGAGCCCTACATTGAATTATTGAGTGTTATTGCGTGAAATTTCCCCTTCTTTGGAGCACCCCTCTCTATTTATATCAGATGCAGTATACTAGTACAGTATATAGTTTGCAAATACAAAAAATTTTTATAAGACAAGCAGGGGAAAAAAACCCCTTGCTGCACTAAATTAATAGGATCCTTAATGAAGCCTGACCTAATAAAGGTGAAGCCCCGGTTAGCTATCATCTGTGAGAGTGATCCCAGTGTTAATAGGCTGGTCCCTGTGACACATATTATTAATGACTATCAAAAATTAAATACACAGCTCCCTCTTGATATGCTGTATATATATATATATATATATATATATATATATATATATATATGATATATATAATATATATATCAAATATAGCTGTATGCCCATCGGCATGTCTTAGGCAGGTCTGCCAACCCCGCCTTCCCCATTTCACCCAGCATACAGCAATTCCACTGCAGCAAGGGATCTTCGGGCAAATGACACGCAATGATCACACACGTGTCACTTTTTGCCTCAAATAACCATTTTAATTAACATGTTCCCTATAGGCTCAAAGCTGTGACCATGCGCAAGCTTAGGCCTATAGGGAACCATGTTAAAAATGGTTATTGAGGCAAAAAGTTGTCACGTGTGCTCATTTGCATGTCATTTCCCAGAATCCCTTGCTGCATGTGGAATGCTGTATGCTGGGTGATAATGGGGAAAGGCTGGGTGTGCAGACCCTCCTAGACTGCAGATGACGCATACGCATATTTGCATATTTGCTTTCATTCTGTGAAGGATTTTTGTCACTTTTTTTATAGCTCACCATAACTTAACTCAGTATATATATATATATGATATATATATATATATAATATATATATAAGATATAAAACAATATATTATCATTAAAGAATATGACTGTTGCTCATTTGCATGCTAGCAGGTCTCGCAACCGCCTTTCACATTATCCACACCGCACACAAGCACTTCAACTTCCTCTGCAGCAAGGGATTCTGCGGAAATTACATGCCCAAGATGAGCAGACTACCACCGTTTGCTTCTCACACACCTTAACATGGTTCCCTATAGTTACGCTGGCCTGCATGTGCAGCTTTGAGCACAGCAGGTTAAACTCATAGCCGTAAACCCTCAACAGACAGCTAGTTTCTACCTTAATTGGTCTCATCACAGTGTGGGGTTGTTTACTGGCCTGCAAAAAAAAAAAAAATAAAAAAAAAATATTATATATAGTATCTATATATATATATAATAGTGAAGATGACTAGGCGCAAAGGCAGAAAGAAACAGGAAAGTGAGGGTATCAAATTAATCCTAACTTGATTTGAAAAAATAAATGAGCCTCAGCTGGTATGGATCTTGAACAATAGACTTGTCACTGTATCCAATGCGATCTGTTAAGATGTAACTGCCCTCCGTAGAAACTGATTGATTAATCCACTATCAAATAGAACTTGGAATAATATATCATGCAAAACTTAGATGGTTATAGTCTTCTTAGAAATGTATTTTATTATAGAAACTTCCTAGGTATAAAATAAACAGACAATTGCAATTAGAGAGAGGGTCACACTATGTAGCACTAGATAGTAATATATATCCATATCAATCCAAGTCTTTAAAAAGACTTTATGACCCGCCTTGGGTGTAATCCTATAGCATAGGCATACATGTCTCACACAGATAAACGAATCGTGGTAGTTCCTCCTTACCTTCGTGATGATCTTCTGGGTGGGGGTTGTTGAATTATCGTATGTGCAGTGTTGAGACAACGTTTGGAGAGAGGGGGGGGAGAGGGAAGGGGCTAGCCTGCCTCTCCTCCTATTCTCCTTTTCGTCGGTTCACTCACCCTCTTCAATATGTCGTGTGATCAGTGCTTTCCTTCCCCGCGTATCAGTGCCTGACTACCTCTACCTCCAATCTCCTCTCACTGTCGCCTGACTAGAAATACTGTACTTCCAGCGTCTCCAGCGCGCGGCTGCCTAGACCACCTCCCAGCTTCTGCATCATAGTGGGACCTCTCTTCGCGTTATGCAAGACGTTCAGACTTAGAAACCTGCACAGTCGTCGAAGCTCAATCAACACTGCCAGTCTATTCATCACAGCCTAGTCTGCTGTGAAACCAACCTAGGAAAGGGGGACAATCCTCTCACAGTAGTGTTCCTCTCTCAGATGAGTAACCCTAACGCGTTTCAACCTAAAGGTCTTCATAGATTTGAGCATCCACTTCAGGCCCGAATATTTCAGCTTTTTATGGATGTGACAGCGGTTTCAACAACTGAAGATAGCTGCAGTAAATGCCTGGCAAAGCCTCACAAATTAGAATAACCCGCTTTGTGACTTCCAAGCAGTATTGCCTGCAAAGGATTCCGCGATAAAGTTTTATAAAATTAACAGTTTATTATGATTTGTGGTTAACTTTGTCCAATTAACATTTGAGACACGATGTAAGGGGACTGTGTATGAAAATGGTTTGCAATTCCTTACACATTTCATACGATTTTTTGTTCAACCCCTTGAATAAAGCATGAAAGTACTTGCACTCTATATGGCATCTTAGTTTTTCATTCAAATACCATTGTGGTGGCGTACGAGAGAAAAATTAATGAATTTGTGTAGTGTCAATTATTTCCGGACCTAAATGTGTATTATTTATATCTGATTATATATTAATATATATACTATTATATGATTTAATAATAATATATATATATATATATTATATTATATATATCTATACTCTGACTATAAAAGAAAAGACGGTGGCACACACATATTGCAGTACAAGTAGGGCTTGTCCCATGATAGACAGTAGTATAAACTGAGCTCCTTTACCAGGGGCGATCCAGAGTCCCCCAAGGCCCACAACGCAAGGAACAGACAGGCACACCTGTATATCCAAAAAAAGACAGTGGTATTAGTAGAAAAACAGGCACATTCACACAACCAAGCAAGGAAGAGAACAGCACACTCAGTAGTATCCAAAAAAGAAGAGGTATATAGCCTGGTTTTTCTGCCTGCCGGGAAGCCCTAACAACGCACTGCGGTCCCTACAACCGACCGCACGCTTCCCCCGGCAACCTGCGCTCTCCTCGTAAGGCGGCGCTATGCCGCAAACCCCCCCCGAAGATCTCCCTACGAGCGGCTGCTTTAGTCCGACCGCCCTTGAGGTGATACGCCGGATTGGGGAGCCGCAAACGGAAGGACGGGGACCTGGCTGACTATATATAAATATATATATTGTACACTTCACGTTTATATTTATTTATTTATCACTTTCACCACAGTTATCTGTTTTTTACACAATTTACGTTACTCATTTACAGTGTTTGACGCATCCAGTTGTTTTCCTAAAATAAGCGTTAATTCTCGCCGTGTCTCTGTAACTTGATTATAAAGCACAAGATAAGAAAAATGATGGGACAAATTGATGGGACGTATCCCCTAAGTTTAGGGGTGAACAAACTGGGTGGGCTGTGGGACAAAATTTTCAGGGGGGAAGTGGCATGGTGCTTGCAGAGGAGGCCCATGCTCTTCCTCCACACATTTAAATTACAGGGGGGAGAGTACAAGCCCTTTTAAAACCTCCAGCAGCTTTCTAGCAACGCGTGGCCCAAGCATGTTACTGTACACTGACATATTTGACATCTCGGACGTCAGAATACGCGGGAGAACAGGTAAGTGTGGCGGGAGAGGTGTGGTGGAGTTGGGGAGGCGAGGCGGGGGGAGAGCAGGCAGGGAGTGAGTAGAACAAAAAAGTTTGTGCACCCTTCTGCCAATATTTCAAATTTGAATTGCTAAAAAGTAGAACAAACTTCAAAAAACTGCATGTATTTATATACGTTTTATTGTGGTGACTTCATACCTATTGTATGGACACACAGGTGCCTATGCTAATAAAGTCCCGATAAAAAATAAATTGCCAGTGCCGTTTACACCTGCAGTTTTGACAGCGTTGTATAAGCACGTTTTCAGAAAAACCTTGATTACCTTGTGATAGCAAAATTCCCAACCTGGTTAGTTTGCCGGCCGGTGGTAAGTGATGATCGCCTGAGCTCATGCATATCTTGCCACGACGCATCAAAAGTTTTTAATATAAATATTAATACTAGGATAGATGGGAAAGGGGGTCTCGGTGAGAAACTGTTTAGATTAAATAGGGGGACACCCTGCTCCCGAGTATACAGCCCCGTATATGGGTTGTCGGTATCTCCTATGTCATGTTAGGAATGTCTGCGTCACGTGACCCCGTGGGATTTAAATCCATAGGAGTTACCGAACCCCATAACGAGGGCTGTATCTAGCGGAAGCACGGAGTCCCTGGATTCAAAATCAAACAGAGGTTCTTCTCCAGAGACCCCCTGCAACAAAAAAGTATTTAGTTAACATTAAAATGAAAAAAAAATATGTTTTACCTTACGCGGCTATCTGCAGTGTTAATGAAGCTGCTTTAATGACATTTACTAATAGTGGGCAGGAGCAGTGGGGTTCTCCTGAGATGATGAACCGCATTGATTTCAGCCCTTAGGGACACCCTGTTTCCCGGATTACAGTCTCCCGGTATTTAAATCCCGGCAGGTCACGTGATGCGGAACAATTTAAAAATGGTGGCGAAGTACTGGACCTCCAATGCCCTTACCAGGACCTACTAACTCAAAAAGCAGGGGGTCTCTGATGCTGAATCAAAGCGGTTCAGATCAGGCAACAATCCTGCTTCGCACACTATTAAACAATTACATATTAAGCAGATCATTACCTTAGGCGGTTATCTGCTAAGGCAATGAAGGGGTTGAAGGCAAAAGTGCAGCAGCTTTATTGGGGGCAGTGGGGGTGAGTGAAGGGTTTCTTGCCAGGTGATTATGTGTGCCTACCGAGAAGGTGCGGGATTTGTTAACCCCCCTCATTACAGTAGCGGTAGTAACGCTAGGCTAATAAAGAGAGTTAACCACCTCGGAGATCCGCTGGTAGACCTAATAACCCATTCTGGACCAAGTACCCCCTTCACGCATCATCTACCCAACAAAAACATTTTACAATACTATACCCACCCAACCACCCCCTGTAGCCCAAATAAAAGCCTTAAAAAAAATTATGCACATGATTGATACCAGAGGCACTGCGTTAAGCCAATCCTTTTACGAAAAAAATAAATTACAATACAATGGATAAAATACAACCCCCTTCGTCCCATCCCCACTCCCCCATGCATACATTACATAATGGGCAAAATTACTTTTTCACACATTATTGATAATAGTGCATTGTCCATATAAAAACAATAACATAACCAGCAGCATAAGTAACTAAACTTGCACTCACCCCTGCCAGCCTGCCAGAATGAAGGCGTCCTAATCCTCATCAACATCCATGTCCTCCATTGCCCATACAATACAAAAATACAATCTAATGGCCCCTAACCCCTTAAACATATTAGCGTTTATTAACCACTTGGTAATACGGGGTTTAACCCCACCCCTCACCAATCCCAAACCTGGAGGCCTAACCACCCACCCAGGATCCTACTGTATCTTAAACCCTCACTACCCCATTCAGTCCCTTTCCCCAGTGTTAAAGCATGCCCATATATCTGTGCATGCTTTCCACTATAGCAATAATGGGGAACCTAAAAAAAAACAGCGCCAAAATAAATATACATTACATTCAAATACACACATTACAAATCCCAAGAAAACAATATTGGACACAGTAGGTACCTGATACCCATATGATATACGGGCATGATTTACCACTGACAGTCAACGGTCCAACGGGCACAACAAAAAATCACAAACCACCAACAAGATCAAATTCGATCAAATACATACCCCAAATAAACAATAAACAGGTAAACACAACAAAAATTTCCAGCATCAATTTAAGCAATAACCAAAGAAACACAGCAGAATTAAACTTAAAACACAAAACAAAAAATCACATATTACTCCAAATCAAACACAAAAGAAATACCAGTAAATAAATACAAGTAAACACAGGTCACCCAAGGTAAACCAACAAGGTTGACTCAGAAGTATGGATAAGTGTACCTGTGCCAATGAATTAAATGAGTTTCAGGTCTTGTCAAACCTTATCAAAAAAAAAAAAAAAAAAAAAAAAAAGAGGTGGGCACATGACAGTGTCCAACCCAGGATTGGAGCGTAACCATCTGACCTGAAATGTGACATTCACAATGCACATATAAGGCCGGACACCTATTTACCAGGAAGATATGACGACACAGCATCCATGGTGGAATTTACCATGTGGTTGGATGAAAAGATGAAGAAGAAAGAAGTAGAAGATTAAAGGGGAAAGATACAAAATGACAGAAGATAGGAAGTAGGTGATAGAGAATTTTGTTTACCTTGGTTCCAGATCTTTAAGCTGGATGCGCGTTGGAGTGACTTTGATGACGTAAATGGTACAAGAGCTACAGAACGCCCAGGATTCGACTTGTCAACGACTTCTACCAATAAGAAAAATATTGAATGTGTATAATTTTTATTTTACAGATTTGTTTTATTGTATTTTTTTCTTTTTATGTTTTCATTGCCCATTGACTGATAATGTATTAATCTGTGCCAGCTTAGTAGTACAGATAAATACAGTGTACAGAAAATGATTTTTTTGCAATGCTTGTTTCTATTGATTGTTGTTTTTTTCCATTTTGGATTTTGCATTAAATAGTTGTAATTTGGATGGCTTGTTTTCTTTATATAATTTTCTGATGTTTAGCGTTTTTTAATTAATGATTTATTTTGGGTTGGCTACTGCGTTTTAATTGATGTGTTGCTCTGTTTTATTAATTCTTAATAATTTGGTGGCTGTGCTTTATGTATTGGAATTGCTTGTTGGCTAGTGCGTTTATTTCTTGAATAATTTGGCTTGGCTAGGATGTTTTATTGAATTGAATTCTTATTTTTGGAATAACAGATTTTTATTATTGTGCTGTTTGGAGATGATAAATGTTTAGATGTGGCGTAACTATTAGGCTTTTAGTTCATTTATTGTGGGGTGTTTAGGTGCTTGTGTATATATTTTTAATGTTTGTATTTTTGGCCTTCATGCTTTTGAGTTAGGTTTGCCTATTGACTGCTATGTGGCGTTTATGCCCATATGATATGGGACGATACTACCCGTACCAGTCAATGGGTACAGTGTGGGTATAGAGGTGCCCGATTGTGCGTTCGATCCCCTGGTGGGTATCGGGGGAGGTGGGTATTAACCACCTTATTACTATAGCGGTTAATAAACTGCTACGGTGGAGTAGCGGTTTAGGGGCCATTAAATTTATTTTTTATGGTATTGTTTTTGCAATGCAGTGATGAGAACTCCCTTCATGTGGCAGGGATAGTGTCAAGTTTTTATTATTACTTTATGCTGCTGGTTGATGTTATACTTTTAAATTGGCAAATGCCTATATCCATTGTGGATAATGTAATTTTGCCCGTGACGTGTATCTGTACATGGGGGGAGGGGGGATTGTATTTAATCCATGTATTGACTTTTAATTTTTTCGAACGGATTGGTATTGCGGCCAGTGGGCCCCGACACCCACGGGGACCACCTGGAGGCCCCCTGGACAACCCGTTGGAACCACCGAGACCCCCTAACACCTGCGGTTACCACCTTGAGGCCATAGTAACCCACGAGGACCACCTGCCGGCTCTGGAGATCAATCCTTCATAAAAATAAACAAAGGCTTTTATATGGGGGTCCAGGGGGTGGTTGGGGGGGTTTTGTATTGTGGTTAGTACATATTGTTTACGTTTATTGTGGGCAGAGGGGGTGAGTTAGTGGCCAATTACCCCCTTACCTCACCCCCTCTTCCCCCAATAAACCTGCTGTGTTCCTTAACCCCTTCATTGCCGGAGCGGTTAGCTTCTATGTATGAAGTTGCCTATATGCATTTTTATGGCACCTGACACGTGCTGGTGTCTCCGGTACTGATATTAATGTGTATCCCACCTGGCGATTCCCGGCATCAATAATAGGCAGGAAAAAATGCATTTTTATCTTGTCCCTCTATCGGCACTTCTCAGGCAGTTTCGTCATCACCCTCACAGCAACTTTTTCCTGACGGGAGGATTTTGAGAGTAAATCGACATTTTTTTAGGCCATGATAGGCCCCGATAACCTACTCGGGCACTAGAAATTACGTAATGTGAAACCTGCCGATAAGGTGGCTTATTCGGCGCTCGTTTTTATATACCATGCAACCGTACGTCACATCCCCGGACGTCGCATTGCCCATGTCAAACGTCCTAAGCCGGCTGATCTGCGAAAGCAGAGGTTTGCAGGAGCTTGCGCTGTCCCCCGGCATTTAATTAAATGCCTTTGGGAACACGTGGGACCTCTGCAACCGACTGCGCACCCCCCAAAAATTTGGCGTCCCCCCATGTTTTTGCGCAACCACTGGTTTATAATATAAGCCCCATAGTTTGTTATTGACATATTTTTCATACACAGTGGCATGTTACTTGATACAATTTAAAAAAACTGAATGTCTAATATTTTTATTTATTGTTCGTATTATATTTAGACTCTTATTGTACAGTAACAGAGGTGAACATTTTTAAGCACTCAAACAAACATACCATACTATAACTGCCACCCTTCCGATGATGTTTGATGTTGACCTTTTTTTCTTTACAACATTTCCAAATGAATGAATTTTTCAAAAATATTATTAAGGACTACAGATTATTGATTACGTGTCAAGGTTCAAGAGGAGATCATATGAAATCCTTCCATTGGTTTTTATAATGGACTCAACTATGGATATATGCGGAAAAGATGTGATTGCAGCTTTTGACCTCTCTGTTTTTAGCACAGTATATGATCTGAGGAGGTAAAGTCTGTATATTAAAAATTATATTATGAGAAATTTTCCGATAATTTAGTGAGTGTAAATTTACCCTTCTCAAGTGACTGAGTTTAGTGCAGTGCATAAACCGTATCCACTAAAGTGATTGTCAGATAAATTGAATTAGATGATGCAAGAGGTATTTCTCTACTAACATTTTTATAGCAATCACATAGACTACTTTCTAACAGCTCAAAGACTACTTTATCTCTGTATAACAAACTGGTTATAAAATCAGACTCATTTCATTTTGGTGAAAGGATCATTTTTAGTTTATAGGACAAAACATCAATATTCCCATTAACTCTATGTTAATCTGGACATATTTTACAGTTATCACATTCGTTTATTGCTCCGCTGCACGCTGCAAGCGGGGACACACAACGCCCAGTGGGAGCAACCCACCCTTCTAAAACGCACTATTGCTGGTGCACGCAAGTAGCTGCGATAAACATTCCCCCCTACAGCTTATTTTGTTCATATGATGAAGCCAGAAAAAAAACTTTTGTGAAGAATGATATATTTTGTAGTTATTTGCGAGAATAAGGTAGTTATACGTACAATATTGTTCAGTGCACTGCGATGGACGCAAAATGCGACCATATATATTAGGCTCGTACTGTAAATATTAGTCATTATCACACTGCGGGTGGCCAATTCTTTCTACCTTTAAAAATCTTGCTAATAGTATCCTCTAACTTGAACAAAGCTGTATGTTTCCCTGATTTGTATGACTACCAGGCACAGTAGCTCTTTATTTTCTGTTTATAAAACCACTCAATCCAAACCCTATCAATTTGTTTGTTTTGTTAGGATGTTCAGGAGTCTGGCCAGCACTTTGTCGCTGTTTATCCCTGATCAACGTTACCATTCTGGATCTGCCTAAAGTAGTGCAAACTGCAAAGAAACTTGTTTATAACTGACGAGGAAATCGGATAGCTTTCATGAAGGTTATATAGTTTATTTGATATAATTCCAAAACTAATACTATTGGAAATACAAACCATGCTGGATATTTAAATGAAAATCAAATCCGCTCTGTGTTTTTGCCCAAATATCCTGTACTAATCGTGTTAATTCCATTGGCGTTTCCATTAAGATCCACTTGTGATATAAAAGTCAGGATTACACAAATTTACGTTTTGCCTAATGCAGTGGCATCTTTAATCATTTAATGTAGGTGGTGACATTTTTTTTAACACACCGACATCAGAAGATTTTCATGTCTTTTTTATCTTTTAAGACTTCCATAGTAACCCAAAACTTTGGAGTGTTTTTATTTACGATCGTTTCTTGATCAACTTTGTGCCGTTGTAAACTGTTGTGTTGGAGGTAAATTAGTTTTTCTTTTGTTGGTTTGTTGCCTAACGATGGCAACATATTCGTTGACATAGGACTGTGATAGACCAATCATTCTAAATAAAATAGATTAAACAGACCAATAAAAATAGAAATATTCTCATTTTAACAAAAGAAGTCAGTACAAAATATTGTACTGAATCTTTCTAGGAGGCCAGTTACCGGAACATTTATTTTGGGGGCCCTTTATTTATATGGAATGACCCTTTAACGAGTAGACCCACTTAGCTTGGAAACAATTTTTGTGAAACTTGGCGGCTATGTAAAGAGCTGCCATACCAAGTATAAAGTTATTTTTGCAAATTAATAGTATTTCATTTCAGAGGACCCTGAAATGATAGAACCCACACACACGATCCACACACCACACACACACACACACATGGGGCAACACACACACACACACACACACACACACACACACACACACACACACACACACACACACACCACACACACCACCACACACACACACACACACACACACACACGCACACACACACAACACACACACCCAACACACCAACTCAAGAGAGACACGTTTGCAGTATTGAAATCGTAATCTGTTTGGTTTCTGGGCATGTGATTTCAACTCTGAGTAAACATTTAGAACAGCGTGGCCAAAACTAGAGGTCGCACCCCATAGAGGCGCTGATTTCCGGGGGGATGACAGTTATTGTGTTTCCGCCTCTGTCCCCCATGCATTAAAATTAATCCGGGGGACATGCGAGGGCGCCTGTTCATAATACACTTACCTTCCCTTCAACGACGCATCGTCCTGGTAAACCCGGCGTGAAATAAACACAGGGTCATGTTACTATGGTGACATGCGTCACAAATGACCACGCATGGTCATCTGACACCTGGGTCAGCGGGGAGAGGGGGCGTGAGTCGCCGGAGAAAGCAGGCCAGGGGTGCACTAAGGGGAAACGTTTGACATCCCTAGTAGAACATTTGAAGTTGTTTTGACTCCGAATCAAACTTAGAACTGAACAAACAAGGATCAAAATTAGTTTAAAAATAAAATGGTTTTAAATGTTCATAGAAAACCCACCAACCTATGGTCGAAAGAAAAATTCAATTTTCAAAAGGTTCGAACCAAATTTAGATATTTTACAAATCTTTTTTTTTTAAATTCATCAAAAAACAACGTAAAACCAACGCCCCCCCCACATACAACAAACCAGTGACAATACCTACCCGTAAGCCTAGTTTATGTTATTGATTTTAGTTTTTTATTTTATTTTAACATTTTTATTTTGGTAGTATATTGCTAGAGCATAATTTTCTGTTATATATTAGGTTTTTTATATATTTTTTATATATTTTTTTATATATATTTTTTTCTATATTTTTGAAATACAGTCTAGTCTCTACAATATTGCAGATAATACGTAAAGCGCCGTCCTTTTTTTTTTTTTGTATATATATAGAATATAATATATCTATATAATCTCATATATATATCTATATATATATATATATACATACAGTGGTCGCGCAAATCACCCAAAAATCTACTCGCCACAAAAATCTACTCGCCACCCTAGTACCACCCACGTGTGCTGCTTGGCCCAATAGGAGCTTCGCCACGATGTTAAATCCCCGCGCCAGGCCGTGCAAATTAATAGTTTTTTGTTTCGAACACTGTAATATATATATTTAATATATATATAATATCTCTTACTAATATATATATATCTTCTATCTATATATCTAATATATATCTATCTATATATATATCTTATATATCTCTATCTATATATATATAGACATGTATAAGTGTATCAGTATCCGTGTTTAGCCGAGCTTCAAATAATCAAAAAATAAATAGATGATACCGTTCTGTGGCTACTGGAATGGCTTTTTTTGGCCAGCTTCAGATCACTGATCTCTTCGTCGTCATGTTACATGAATGACGCAAGGATTACGTAAAAACAGTGTCTCTGGAATGTTATCTGTGCTATATATAGGAACCAGTGTCCACCAAGGAGACAAAAACACGCACTCAAGTATTTGCAAAAGTGTATTGACAAATAAGCACATATAAATCCAACGTTTTCGGTCCTGTATGACCTTCCTCAGGGGAAAGCCTATATACAACTGCGACACACTTAATTGCAGTGCGGCCGATCCGCAAGCCAGGATATTTCGCTTGGCTAGTGGCTGCCCCTCGGCGTGCCTCGCGTCATAAGACGCCGGTCACGCGTCTTTGTGACCTGTCGCCCCTGCACGCGCGTCCGGCTCCCCAGGGACCCTGGTGTCCCGCGATGTGGGGGACCGCGGCGCAGGGTTCCGGGGACCCTGTCGACCCGGCAGCGGTAAGGAGAGCGCCCCGATCGGAGGTCGCTCTTCCCTGCTTCGCGCGCGCCCGTCCACCCTCAGGCGCGCGCCAGGCTACTGCTCTTCGTCCCAGAACGGCAAATGCCGCGAATAACTTGGCCGCAGCAGTAATCCACTCAGTGTTTCGGCTATGCCTATCATTTACAAAAAACGCCTGGGGCGAGTGGATTTTACCTCTGGGCAGCAACTAGGGGCCCAAGCAGCCCACTAGTGTTTGTTTGGGTGATTTTAATTTTCCCTGCTCCGCCGCAAAAAAAACAAAAAAAAATCCCCTTCCTGATTGGGCAGACACGTTTTGGCCGCTGCTCCATGCCTTATGGAGCTGAGCATTCAAAGCCTGCCTTCCTTCTCTGCCAAGGTAGTACTGATGCCTCGCTCATGCATCCCCCCTTGTAGTGTGGTGTGTGTGTGGTGTGTGTGTGTGCGTGCGTGCGTGTGGTTTCTGCAGCTGCGGGCCACCTGGCAGTTTCGGGAGCTCGCGCATGTGTGTGCAGGCTGAATCCCAGCGGGAGAACATGTGCTACCACCCTGGGCATACCGACAGAGCAGGAGGCAAAGAGGCAGTGGATATTCCACAGTTGAGGCAAATAGCCGCACTGCTATTCAAGTTTGAGTGCAAATAGACCCGCACGCTATTCACATTGATGTTCAAATAGCCGCACGGCTATTCGCACTCAGTAGGAATAAAATGGAAAGAAATAAAATGAAAAAAATAAACATCCCAGCCGAATTCGAACCTGGTCCCTCTGTAATGGTCTGGGAGGCATTACCCCAATTAGCTATACGACTTTCTGATGCTTTTGTATTGAATAAGGCATAGAAGCTTATTGCATTACAGTGTTCATACAGCTCGGCTATTCCACTCAGTTAATTTGAGTGCAAATAGACGCAAACGGATTATCCCGCACTCAGGAGATGAAATGGAAAAACAGACAGAACCCTCCTCCTATTGACATTCTATACCCCTGCATCTGTAAATCAGTGTGGCTTTAGCTGAGTCCCCCAGTCGCAACTGTTCACGTGCCCGGCGGGGCGTTCGGCGAATGCACAGTGCTAGACCGCGATCTGCGGTGCCGAGGGGAGAGAGAACGTGTGCTGACGGGGAGGGGGCGTGGGGGTAGGTTTTGCGGGCGTGGCCACCCCTCATTGCTGAACCGCCGGCGGGGCGTGCCTACGCCTCCGTCACAATGCCAAGCTCAAACTCCCCCTGCCAGCCGAAAACCGCTGTGGGGGGGGCATCAGAGGGGCTGTGGGGGGACTCAAGGGGGGCATGTGGGGGGCATCAGAGGGGCATTTTGGGGGGGGCGTTAGAGTGGCCTGTGTGGGGGGCGGTCAGAGGGCATGGTGGGGGGTCATCAGAGGGGCAATGTGGGGGGGCGTCAGAGGGGCAATGTGGGGGTGCTTCATATGGGTCCTTTGGGGGGTGTCAGAGGGGCCTGTGGGGGGGCGTCAGAGGGGCCTGTGTGTGGGCGTCAGAGGGGGGCCTGTTTGGTGGGGCGTCATGGGGCCCTGTGGGAGGTGTCAGAGAGGCCTTTGGGGGGGGCGTCATAGTGGCATGGCTGACTGACGACTGGGCCTTGGCTGATTGACGACTGGGGCATTGCTGACTGACCGTACTGGGGGCGTGTCTGACGTGACCGACTGGGGCTTTCTGACTGCCGCTGGGGCGTGGCTGATTGACTGACTGGGCGGGCTTGGATGACTGACCACTGGGCGTGGCTGAACATACTGTATGTGGTGGCTACTGACAACGAGTCTACTGCTCAACATATACGTAACTGTATCACACACCAAAAACACACACACACACCACACACGTATGTATGTATGTATGTATGTATGTATGTATGTATGTATATAAGTGAAACAAGGCAGCAGGCACTCTGTAAACAATGAAATACTGATGCTTATCCCATATGCATATTAAAGGAGGGATTATCAGAACTTCATCCGGAAAGAAGAGACAGCACACAGCCAGGTTATGACAATATATTGGGGTAACAAAAACCAAGGCACTACATCCGACGTTTCGGTCAACTACATGTGACCTTTCTCAGGGATGTGCATTGAAAGAGTGCTAGTGAACAAACATATATACCCAAACCAATCAACATAATCAAACTCACCTGTGTGAACACCAATTGCAAACATGCAGAAACAGACAAGTGGCGTTGGTGACACGGAATAAATCTATGCATCACACCGCCATCTTGCAGCATCATCTGTCACAATGTACACGTGCAGGCTGTGACTCACTCTTCCCTGCAGCCGCGCCAACCTACGGCGCTGTCGCATGATGTCACACTGTGCGCCGTGCTCGCGCTTGAGCATTGCGGACCGAGGTTTCACCTAGCCTGCACATGTAAACAAATGGCAGTGTATGCGCGGCAGCGACGCTCATAGGTACCTGGGTGCACTACATAGCACAAACTACCAAATTGCTGCCACCACAGCACGGACATGTGACCAGTAAATACAGAGCACCACCTTCACTGTGCCTGCCCATTATGTCTGTTGGCAAAACGATTTACCAATGCGCATGCGCGAACACGGCGCACAGTGTGACGTCACGCGACAGCACCATAGGTTGGCGCGGCTGTAGGGAAGAGTGAGTAACAGTGCCTGCATGTGTACATTGTGACAGATGATGCTGCAAGATGGCGGTGCGCTCCACAGATTGATTGCGTGTCACCAACGCCACATGTCTGTTTCTGCATGTTTGCAATTCTTGTTCACACAGGGGAGTTTCATTATGTTGATTGGTTTGGGTATATATGTTTGTTCACTGGCACTCTTTCAATGCACATCCCTGAGGAAGGTCACATGTAGCTGACCGAAACGTCAGATGCAGTGCCTTGGTTTTTGTTACCCCAATATATTGTCATATCAACCTGGCTGTGTGCTGTCTCTTCTTTCCGAATGAAGTTCTGGTAATACCTGCTGTTTATATATATATATACAGACACACACACACACACACACACACACACACACACACACACCCACACACACACCCACACACACACACACACAGCCACTGACACACACACACAGAGCTACTGACCCACACACAGAGCTACTGACCCACACACAGAGCTACTGACCCACACACAAAGCTAATGACCGACACTGCCACTAACCCACACACGCACACACAGAGCCACTGACCCACAGACCCACACTGCCACTGACCCACACACCCACACCCACAGAGCCACTGACACACACACAGTCACTGACCCATATACTCACAGAGAGCCACTGACTCACACACCCAGAGCCACTGAACCACACACAGAGCCACTGAACCACACACAGAGCCACTGAACCACACATAGAGCCACTGAACCACACACAGAGCCACTGACCCACACACACACAGAGCCACTGACCCACACACCCAGTGACACACTCACAGAGACAGTGACACACTCACAGAGCCAGTGACACACATGCACAGAGCCAGTGACACACACATACAGAGCCACACCCACAGAGCCACACACACATACAGAGCCACACCCACAGAGCCACACACACACACACACACACACACACACACACACACACACACACACACACACCCACACCACACACACTCACACACACACACACACACACACACACACACACACCACACCCAAACCTGTACAAAAGGGCCCCTAGTTTTTAAAGCAAGCAGTTTTTGCCCGTTTGTTTCCTTCCAATCAGATGCCCCTTTGAATACATTGACATATTACAGCAGCAATACGGGTTAACTTTCCGTTTTAAAAATAGTTTATTTATTACAGGTTTTAAGTACAATAGGTTTGAATAGCGGAAGAAAGAGATACTTGCAGCTCTTGTGTTTTATTTTATTCTGCTCATACTGTCACGGTGGACACGAACTTATCAACACTTTTTATATTTTTGGGATTTTCGATAGAACACAACAAGGAGGCAAAATAAATTGTGATTTATTTCCTTGCTAGACAAACACACGACAACTTCAGAATATACTTAATACAACACTTACTGGGATGGGGAAACAAAATAAATTGTCCTCTGTGAGAAAGCGCAAGAAATGCAGTCTCTGTTAAAAGCCCACTTGGCTAGATCGCAAGTTGCCGATCTAATAACTTTGCCAAATCAAAGAATTTCGTTAAAGTTTGTAGGAATTCGTTCTGGAGTCACCAGGGCTAACGAATTCCGAAGTTTTGGGTAAATTCTTGGTTGCGATATTATTAACCTCTTGCGTCTTGGATCCACTACCTCTGTGCTTGAACGAAATCCTGCGTAAAGTGTAGTCACATGAATCGTATCTGGATCACACTGGTGTTAGTCCGGCGGGCACAGTTAAAGGGTTCACCAGTCTAGCCTTAACATGGACACCCAATCCCCTCCGTGGGAACATTTAACCCATCAATCCCTGATTTGCCCGTAGTTTGCAAAACGGGCAAAAAAGGCTTTCCGGTGTGCAAAGCGCATGTGCTCACTTGACACCCATGCGGTTTAGCATACCTGGAATACACCCTTTCCCTGCCGACCCTGGGTCTGGAGTTTTGCTCCACGGTGCGAATAGCTCCTGCGGGGTGCCGGGATCTGGCACTTTGCAACATCCTGGTCATTTTCACACCTTGGATCTCTGAGACTTTTCATCCCTGCATTTTCTCTAGACTTAGAGGCTCCTGCTTAGCGGGACCTCTTTGAAATACAGGAAGGAAAATACCCTCAGCTCATTCACACTTAGCACATTTACATGCCAAAGGATTTCTTCCCGGGCTTACAGAAAACAGTTCCTGCCTGTACATTTTAAATTCACAGTATAACACACTTTATTAAAACATCATGTTTTGGGTGTACCACCACTGTAATTTTTATATGTGTGAGCATGGTTTATTTATTTACACTTGCCCACCAACATTCAGGGTGCTTGGTGCCTCAGTTCGCGAGTTAGCCCCCTTAATTGAAAATGCTTGCTTGTGGGGAGCCAAGTTCACCTACTTCCCACGTCAATTGACACATTTCCCACGGCAATAGACGTTCTGCCTTTCAAGTTACGGGGCTAACAAGGTACAGATACATTTTATCGGTAAAGAATTTCAAATCTAACCGCAAGCCAATTATTCAATTGACTTGTGGTTACGAGGTCGAATGGATAGATACCAATACTTCAAACAGACCTCCAAACCAAAGCCAAGCTTCTTCAATCAGCGCTGGCTTTGGTGCTCACAACGCCATCTTGTACCGCAAAATATCATAGCACACTTTGCCTTTATTTCTATTACAGCAGGCAGGGAATAAGCTGCAAATTGGGGTTAAGAAGGCTGGGAAAAGGCAAATACAACAGTGCAGTGTAAATACTTTTAACCCTTCATTCCCAATGCAAGTTGGGGTTATTCAGCCGGGTATAATACCTTTATTTAGGCCTGATTACCCTCTCCTCACTACACATATGCCTTAGAGCAGGACAGAACTTCTTACAGTTACAGTGGCAGCCGCCTTTATTCTCCTGTGGCCTTTTCCCCGCAATTTTAAAAATCGCGGGCAAATCGCGGGCTGATGCGGGCAGTTTTCAGCCGTTTTGGGCGCCTGCGGGCATTTCTATTGTTTAGCGCTAAGCGCTTTCATTGTCTAGTGCTATTAGCGCTATCAGCTGATTTCGGGCCGCGCAGAGAAGGGCTGTGAGAAACAGATAACATCCCTGCATTTTTCCGGGTAAGTCAGAGGACAGCAGTACTCACCTAATATATTCTTGCCCGGATTGCCAAACCCTGGTCTGATTATTAATTATTAACACCAGCTGGTGTCCTTCAAGCTGGGGCTCTACCAGAGTAAAAAAAAGTATGCTGCGGCTCCAGAGACGGTGACAGCTGTGGGCAGTTGCAGCAGCTCAATATTGGCTGCACACAACTTTTCTCCACGCTGTCACAGAAAGCTGTGGTTTGTTGCCAGCGGCATTCCGGCAGCTAGGAATGGTAATCTGGCTACCTCTATTACAATATATTCTGAAAATATTTACAAAATATTACCTAATGGTAATATTAGGGTAAATATTATTATAAGAACAATAAGTTAAAAAGCACTGACTCAATTCAATGCAAACACATAATAATGGTGTAAGAATATGAATTAAGAACACTGTCTCTTACTTTTGAGCTTTATTAATTTGTAGAGTAGTTTAATCTACTTTTAGTAACCCACTGTAATTTGCCAGTGTGTTCAACTCCACACTCCTAACTTGAGAGGGGGGAAAGGTATTTCAAGTAGACTATTATTCTTCTGAAATATAAGATTTTTTTTATAAATATAGTTATACAGTCCAGTAGGAATGTAGCTTGCATTGCACTTTAATTTTTTTTAAAATAATATTAAAACTGCCAAATGTATCAGCTGCATATCAGTTTATTCCTATTAATTTCATCAATTTTGCAATTTCTTTATCATTAAAGGAATATAATCTTAAGTTTAAGAAGAAGTTGGCAATGATGATTAAATATGTATCATTATCTTAATCATTATCTCTATCATCTCTATCTCTATCAATATCATCTTTATCTTCTCTATCTATCATCTCTACCATCTCTATCTCTCAGAAGCACAAAAACTCCCCAAATATGTGGAAAAATAAGAGAAACACAAAATAGTGCATTTATGTATAAATCAGCATTGTGATGTTAATTGAAAGGTATTTCACTCACAATTGAGAAGTTGAAAATAAGCGTTGTGGTTATTCAGTTACCAACTCAGAGGAGTTCTTCCAATGCGTACTAGTGGATATTCCTCAGGAAAAGGATAGAAAGATGGGGTGATCCCCATATGTGAACAGAACAGAAGGACACAGATAGTATAGATTTGTTTTCTAAACAGGTAATAAAAAAGTAATACACTTAAGTGCTAAAGGTGCATGCATGTGGACCACCCTGGACCAGAAAGTGGATATGGTTCTTGTCACCTTTTCTTTGAAATAGCACATGTGGTGGCCATCCACAGGGAGTTCTAATCAGGTACAAGCATAGACCATGCTAAACTTGGTCCAGAATCATCAGAATGGTCTTCCAGATAGCTCAGGGGGGCTCCAAATGGTCTGAACACTCACCCAATGCGTTTCACTCAGATGAGCTTCATCAGGGGTTAATGTAACGTATAATCAATAAATCAATTTAACCCCTGATGAAGCTCCTCTGAATAAAATGCGTAGGGTGAGTGTGCAGACCATTTGGAGCCCCCTTGAGCTGTGTGGATGAAACGTGGGATCTGTACGGAAAGCCCCATTCAAGTCAATGGGGCTTTTGGGATCGCATTGTTAAGCGCTAACGAAGCTTATATAATAAGCCCCTATATGTTTAGCATTATCTCTATCCTTATCTCTGTCCTTATCTCTATTCAGATCTCTGTCCTTATCTCTTATTACTATACTGTTCAATCATCTAAATCCTGATCTCTTTCCGTATCCGTTATCTCTATCCTTATCACTTATCTCCTGTACAATAATTTATAAATCTAAAATGTTATATTTTTTTTCAGAGAAGGCAAACCCCAGTATGAAAGGGCTTTTGGAATATCATCCAAAGATATATTTGAAGCTCTTTACAGGTACTGTAACTTGTTTGATTCAACATTTTTAATACTAATCCCTGTATCTTGACGTGCATTCAAAATGACATATTTGCCACAACAACTGAAGAACATTATTAAAACAATTTTTAGAACATTTTTGAAACAATTAGAACAGGATTGGAACAATTCTATCACAGAGGATAGATTGGGAAAGTCTCAGAATACCAAAAGTGCTCAGCACGAAGGGACCTAATCATTGTGAGAAGAAATTAAAAACATTTTGCAATATTAAATAAACCGTTATTACAAGAACATTCAAAATGATTTTCTTCTCAAAAGGTTTAAATTAGCTGTTGTTAAAATTTAAATGTGTAACTTTTTTTTGTTATTTAGAAAATCTTAAGCATTCACATTCTATTTATTGAACTCGCATACACTATAATTTCAGAATCCGTTATTTTCTTTTTTTAGGAAATATAAAACTTTTTCAAAGTTTGGAAATTGTATGTGCTTTCCTTAGCAAGTACAACTTTGAGTGGGGGAGGAGGCTTGATTGTCAATCTTGCTTGTTCAATCCCAATCATAAGGTAATCAGATTTATGCATTCCCCTACCTGTAAATGAATAGTTGCCTTCTTGAGACATTTGTTTCTAAACATTTGCCCTGAGGGAAATTAATGCCCACTGCCATCCACACACATTTCAAACAACAGTAGTTGACAAGGTAAAAGCCGATGCCAGGGATGTAATAAACAGACGAGAACTAAGCAAGAACCAAAGAGATCAGCACAACACAAGCTATCACTTTGTCCTCATCTCTTTTTGCTACTTTAAATTGAGCTGATTAACTTTCAGTCTAGTGATATATAGAATATGGATGGGACCACACTCCAAAATCAACATCTGCTTGCATGTGGCCTCAATACCAGGAGATTAGAAGAGAGAGAGAAGAGAGAGAGAAGAGATAGAAGAGAGAGAAGAGAAAGAAGAGAAGAGAAGAGAGAGAGAAGAGAGAGAGAAGAGAGAGAGAAGAGAGAGAGAAGAGAGAGAGACACACAAAATGGTCACGATAACACTGGAAATCACAAATGCAGCATATAATATAAATCTGAAAGATATATAAATACATCTATAATATAATGCCTGGTGGTCCTAATGGAAAGTTAAATATAAAGACACAAAAGAAAACAAAATCCTTATAAAAGCACTCAAAAATAACCGCAAATACACATGATGTATGAAAGTAATCAAAGAATGAATTTTAATTTAACACATTAGATACACAAACAATTTAAAAAAAAATATAAGAGAACACACTGAAAAGACCTCCAAAATAGAAAAAAAGGAACTTGCTATTAGCTGCAAATATAGAAAAAAAGAGGAAAGAAGCGTACTGCCAAGGAGTCAGGTGGTATTAAACTAAAGTCTATTTATTCAGCACAAGTACAACACATCACCCAAAGGAGGTGAATTTCCTCCTACTCGTTTCAGGCACACCACTACGGACTCCCCAAGACTCAAGGAGTGGGTAATATCTCTTCAAGATATTTCAATGTGGTTTATGGACATATATGAGTACCAGTATGTGGTATATTTCCTCCAATGAGGTCACATCAAGGTGAAATCTAGCATCTTTGATTGTTTCCTTCAGGAGAAGTTATATTGATTTTTGACTGGTCGCTCACATATCACACTATATAAAATACCCACTCCATGTTAGAGTCATATGCATGAGCCCTACATTTGAATTATTGATGTTATTGCGTGAAGATTTCACCTTCTTTGGAGCACCCACTCTCTATTTATATCAGCTGCAGATAACTAGTACAGTATATAGTTTGCAAATACAAAAAAATTTTTATAAAGAAAGCAGGGGGAAAGAAAAACCCCTTGCTGACTAATTAAATTAGGATTCTTAATGAAGCCTGACATAATAAAGGTGAAGCCCGGTTAGCTATCATCTGGTGAGAGTGATCCCAGTGTTAATAGGCTGGTCTCCTGTGACACATATTATTAATGACTTCAAAAATTAAATACAGCTCCCTCTTGATATTCTGTATAATTATCTATTATATATATATATATATATTATATATATATATATATATATATATATATATATATGAAATATAGCTGTATGCTCATCTGCATGTCTTAGGCAGGTCTGCAACCCCGCCTTTCCCCATTATCACCCAGCATACAGCAATTCCACGCAGCAAAGGGATTCTGGGAATGACATGCAAATGAGACACACAGTGTCACTTTTTGCCTCAATAACCATTTTTAACATGGTTCCCTATAGGCTCAAAGCTGTGACCATGCAGCAAGCTTAAGCCTATAGGAACCATTTTAAAATGTTTATTGGAGCAAAAAGTGTACACTGTGTGCTCATTTGCATGTCATTTCCCAGAATCCCTTGCTGCAGTGGAATTGCGTATGCTGGTGATAATGGGGAAAGGGGGTTTGCAGACCTGCCTAAGACATGCAGATGAGCATACAGCTATATTGCATATGTTGCTTTCCTGTGGAGGGTTTTTGTCACTTTTTTTACTCACCATAACTTAACTCAGTATATAATATATTTATATAGTATACTATTTAATTATAGATATATTATATATATTAAATTATATATATATATCAAATAAATATACTGTATGCTCATTTGCATGTCTTAGCAGGTCTGCAACCCCGCCTTTCACCATTATCACCCAGCACACAGCACTTCCACTTCCACTGCAGCAAGGGATCTCGGGTAAAAAATTACATGCAAATGAGCAGAACATACCACCGTTTGCTTCAAAACCATTAACATGGTTCCCTATAGGCTTAAGCTTGCTGCATGGTCGCAGCTTTGAGCACAGCAAGGTTAAAATGCATAGCCAGTAAACCCATCAACAGACAGCTGTTTCTACCTTAATTGGTCTCATCAGTGTGGGGTTGGTTATACTGGCAATGCAAAAAAAAAAAAAATAAAAAAAAAAATATATAATTAATCAAATTTAAGTATATAATATAGTGAAGATGACCTAGGCGCAAAGGGAAAGAAACAGGAAAGTGAGGGTATCAAAATTAATCCTAACTTGATTTGAAAATAATGAGGCACTTCAGCTGGTAGGGATCTCTGAACAGATAGACTTGTCACTGTATCCAATTGGATCTGTTTAAGAGTGTAACTGCATCCGTAGAAACTGTTGATTAATACACTATCAAATAGAACTTGGAGATAATATAATCAGTGCAATACTTAGATGGGTTATAGTCTTCTTAGAAATTATATTTATTATAGAAACTTCCTTAGGTATAAAATAAAACAGCAATTGCAAATATGAGAGAGGGTCACACTATGTAGACTAGATAGTAATAATATCCCAATATGAATCCAAGTCTTTAAAAAGACTTTATGCCTCCTTGGGTGTAATTCCTATAGCATAGGATAATGCTCACACAGATAAAACAATCGTGGTAGTTCTCCTTACCTTCCGTGATGATCTTCTGGGTGGTGGGTTGTGGAATATATCGTCTTGTTGGCAGTGTGAGACACTGTTTGGAGAGAGGGGGGGGGAGA